>CAUYON010119015.1:0-45052 GCA_963573935.1 Arctocebus calabarensis
CTGTAGTCCCAGCTACTAGGGAGGCTGAGGCAAGAGAATCGCTTAAGCCCAAGAGCTGGAGGTTGCTGTGAGCAGTGTGACGCCACGGCACTCTAACCAGGGCGATAAAGTGAGACTCTGTCTCTACAAAAAACAAACAAACAAAACAAAAAAAAAAATGTAATGGATTTAATTAAAAAAATTGGACACACCGGAGCTGGTTGTTTAAGGAGCATGGATCCTTCTCCTAACTCACCTTCTTGCTCCTCTCTTGACATGTAAGAAGCTTCTTCCCCCTTCCCCTTCTACATTGATTGGAAGCTCTCTAAAGCCCTCACCAGAAGCAGATGCTGGCACCATGTTTCTTGTACAGCCTGCAGCACCATAAGCCAAATAAATCGCTTTTCTTTATAAATTAAAAAAAATTTTTTTGATTCCTGGATGGGAGTAGAGTCTCACAACTTTAATCCTAGCACTTTGGGAAGCCGAGTACAAGGAATAACTTGAGGCCAGGAGTTCAAGACCAGCCTGGACAATATAGTGTGCCTCTGCCTCTACAAAAAAAAATTGAAAAAATTAGTTGCATGTGGTGCGCACCTATTGTCCCACCTATTAAAGAGACGGTGGCAGGAAAATCACTTGACCCCAGGAGTTTGAGGCTACAGTGAGCTATGACGGCACCACTGTACTCTAGCCTGGACAACAAAGTAAGACTCTATCTCAATAATTAATAGGTAGATAAATATATTATTTTACTTCTAGCATTCCTTTTCTCAAATCAAACATAATTTTTTATGTAAAGGGATTCTTTTGTTCTTTTCTTTTGAGACAGTCTCACTCAGTTGTTCTGGGATTGAGTGCCGTGGTAGCTCACAGCAACCTCAAACTCTTGGGCTGAAGCAATTCTCTCGCCACCACAACACTCAGCTATTTTTTAGAAACAGTGTCTGGTTCTTGCTCAGCATGGTCTTGAACTCATGAGCTCAGGCAATTCAACCACATCGGCCTCCCAGAGTGCTAAGATTACAGGCATGAGTCACCCCGCACAGCCTAACATGAAGTTTGTTTTTTGTTTTTTTTTCGTAGAGACAGAGTCTCACTTTATTACCCTTGGTAGAATGCCGTGGCATCACACAGCTCACAGCAACCTCCAACTTCTGCGCTTAGGTGTTTCTCTTGCTTCAGTCTCCCAAGTAGCTGGGACTACAGGCACCGGCCACAACGCCCAGCTATTTTTCTGTTTTGCAGTTCAGATGACGCCAGGTTTGAATCTGCCACCTTCGGTATATGGGGCTGGTGCCCTACTCAACGAGCCACAGGCGCCGCCCTAATATGAAGTTTTAAACAAATCAAGTCTGCAAACTAACTTTGTGGTTGTCCTAAAACTTAAAGCATCAGACCAGGCCCAGTGGCTCATACCTGTAATCCTACCACTCTGGAAGCCTGAGGCAGGTGCCTGAAACTCACAGTTTCAAGACCCGACTGAGCCAGAGAAAGACTTTGTCTTTAAAACACTAGCCAGGCGTTGTAGAGGGCACCAGCCTCTCAGCCACTCAGGAGGCTGAAGCAAAAGAATTGCTTGAACCCAAGAGTTTGAGCTCTGAGTTCAATTTTTTTCACTGGTTTGAGATTGCTGTGAGTTATGAAGCCATAGTACTCTACCAAGGATAACAAAGTGAAACTCTGTCAAAAAAAAAATTAAAGCATCATCATAGCATCTTTTTTTTATTTTTAGTTTTTGAGACCAAGTCTCACTACATCACTCTCAGTAGAGTGCCATAACGTCACTGCTCACAGCAACCTCAAACTCCTGGGCTTAAATGATTCTCTTGCCTCAGCCTCCCAAATAGCTGGGACTACAGGCGCCCACCACAACACCAGCTATTTTGTTGTTGTTGTTGTCATTATTGTTTAGCAGGTCTGGGCCAGGTTCAAACCCTCCACAGCCTCAGTTTATGTGGCTGGTGCCCTAACCACCGAGCAACAGGCAATGAGCCACAGCACCCTTACTTATTTTTTTGAGACAGTGTCACTTTGTTTGCCCTTGGTAGAGTTCCATGGCTTCATAGCTCACAGCAACCTTAAACTCCTAAGCTGAATGATCCTCCTGCCTCAGCCTGCTAAGTAGCTGGGATAACAGGCACCCACCATTAACACCTGGCTATTTTAGCACCCTGCCATGTTTTCTATTTTAGCATAGTGAAAGAAAGATAATGACAATAACAAAGCAAAAATTGTAATTACTAGAAATTGACACATATTTAGAAAACTAAGTGCCTGGCACTGTGGCTCACGCCTATAATTCTACCACTCTGGAAGGCTCAGGCAGGTGCCCATCATCCTAGCTAGCACTCGGAGAGACTGAGGTGGGTAGATCACTTGAGCTCAGGAGTTTGAGACCAACCTAAGCAAAAGTGAGAGACCCTATCTCTATTAAAAATAGAAACACTAGCCAAGTGTTGTGGTGGACACCTGCAGTCCCATCTACTCAGGAGACTGAGGCAAGAGGATCACTTGAGCTCAGGAGTTTAAGGTTGCTATGAGCTATGACACCATTGCATTCTGGCCTTGGGGCAACAAAATGAGATTCTGTCTCAAAAAAAAAAAAGATGGCTCAGCGCCTGTGGCTCAATGGGCTGAGGCACCAGCCATGTACACCTGAGCTCGCGGGTTCAAATCCAGCCCGGCCCGCCAAACAACAATGACGGCTGCAACCAAAAAATGGCCGGGCATTGTGGCGAGCACCTCCTACTTGGGAGGCAGAGGCAGGAGACTCGCTTGAGCCCAGGAATTGGAGGTTGCTATGAGCTGTGATGCCACGGCACTCTATCCAGGGTGACAGCTTGAAGCTCTGTCTCAATAAATAAATAAATAAACTAGCCCATGCTTCATTCATCAAGCTGTGTGCCTGGTGCAATGCTCTACCTGCTTGGAGGAACTACATAGGTTGGTACTGGCCTTGCCTCCAAGGTACCCAGGATGAGGAAATAGGTAGCCAGCATGGTCCTGTCTACTCCCATCCTGAACTCCCAGAGAGGAATGAAATGTTCACCCATCAGTTCATTTCACAAATCCATATTGAGCCTCAGACACTCTGCTGAGGGTACAAAGACATTAAGAAGCAGCGGCAGACACATCCCATCACCACACAGAGCATTAAGCAGGATGCCTGTGAAGTGATGAGGGTACTGCAGAGGGCCACCTAATGTCTACAATGAGAGTCTCAAGCAGGGGAGGGGATAACTGCCAGCCTCATTTTCAAGGGCAACGGGGAATTTAACCAGGTATCTCTACAAAAAGGGTGCTTCTCCAAACAAGGAACATTACCAAAAGAGAGAAATGAGAGAGTTAAGCCCTTTCCAGAAAAGGCAAGTGGGTCAATATAGCTGGAGTGAATCAGGGAGAGGCCAGAGAAGAGGGTGGACTAAAGAGGGACCAACACACAATAGCCCAACGAGCCCCATGTGTCAAGAAAGGAACCTGGAATCTAAACCAGAAGCAAGAGAAGCTGAAGAATTTTTAGAAGAAGAATGACATGGTCTGGTTTATATTTTTGATGGCTTACTCTGACTGCAACATACAGAGTAGACTGGAGGGTAAGAGTGGGAACAGCAGGCCTAGTGAGGATGCAGTGGTAAGAATGCATTGGCATTTCCAATGTCTAGGGCAAGCCAGAGCTGAGATAGGGGAGGGAGGCAGGGGCAGGGGAGAACATGCCTAGGAGTGGCCTTGGGTCAGGGTTGGGGGGAGTCAGCAGGCCTGAGTGGTTGGCAGGACTAGGGATGGGGCGAGGAGAGGGAGGAGTCACAGAGGAGGGGGGTCATACATGAAGGTAGACACTATAGTTTGAATCTGTCCCCCCAAAATTCATATGTGTAAACCTAAATCCCCTTTGTGACGGTATTAGGAGGAAGGACCTTTGGCAGATACTTAGGCCATGAGGGTGAAGCCCCAATGAATGATATTAGTGCCCTCATAAGAGAAAAGAAAACTTGCTTTCTCTGCCATGTGATGAAAAAATGAGAAGATTATGGAATACAGGCTGTGATGAAACAATGAGAAGATGGCCATCTGCACACCAGTAAGCTGTGCCTTGATCATAGACTTTCCAGCATACAGAGCTGTTACCAATAAATTTCTATTGGTTAAGCCTCCTGGTCTATGGTATTCTATTACCACAATCTAGGCTAAGAAAATGGGCAAGCTGGGAGGAAAAACACAGAGGGCAAAAGGGAGTGTATCAGGACTCTACAGAGAATCAGAACCAGTAAGAGATATGTATGCGTATAAAATATATATATTATATGTATGTACACAAAAGTCTGACAATTAAGTTCATGAACTTGCTACTATGTGCTTGCATTGGGAGCACTGTACAAACAACTTAGTAAGGTTTCATAATCTTATCATATCAATGTCTCACAGTTGTGTTTGTGTCTACCTGTGGCAGCATCTTGTTGTGGGGCATTCATTATTGTTGTTGCATATTTTTGTGTGCTGTTGCAAGAATGTTGGAGCCTGAATTAGAGTAACAAGAAAACATTCATAAACTTCTTGTTAAACTTGGCAGCCCCAAGAAATAGATTCTGGGGACATGTTAGATCAAGTTTATGGAGATACCACCATGAAGAAAATAGCAGTGTACAAACAGATTTAAATGTTTTTTTAAGGGGAGAGAGAGCATCACTGAAGAAGAGAGGTCAGGGTGGCCAGTAACAAGAAAAACTGATAAAAACATTGCAAAAATTCATCAAATTATGTGTCACAATCTTCAGCTGACTGTGAGAAGCACAGAAGACCAAGCAAACATCAATACAGAAACAATTATAAAAAATCTTAGCTGAAAATCTTGGCAAACAACTCATGACTCTTGCATCACAACAATGCACCAGCTCACATAGCACTGTCTTTGAGGGAGTTTTTAGCCAGTAAACAGATAACTATATTGGAATACCCTCCCTGCTCACCTCATCTGACCCCTAATAACTTTTTTCTTTACCCAAATATGAAGGAAATATTGAAAGGAAGACATTTTGATGATATTCAAGACATCAAGAGTAATATGACAACAGCTTTGATGTCCATTCCAGAAAAAGAAATCCAAAATTGCTTTGAAGGCCTGGGCATGGTGGCTCACACCTATAATTCAAGTACTCTGGGAGGCTGAGGCAAATACATTGCTTAAGCTCACGAGTTTGAGACCAGATTGAACAAGAGTGAGACCCTGTCTCTACTAAAAATAGAAAAACTAGCCAGGCATTGTGGTGAGCACCTGTAGTCTCAGCTACTTGGGAGGCTGAGGCAAGAGGCTCAATTGAGCCCAAGAATTTGAGGTTTCTGTGAGCTATGACACCACGCACTTCACCTAGGGGCACAGAGTGAGACTCTATCTCAAAAACAAAAAAAATTGCTTTGAAAGGTGGACCAGGTGCTGGCATTGGTGCAGTGCTTCCCAAGGGGACTAATTTGAAGGTGACCATAGCGATATTCAGCAATGAGATATGTAGCATTTTTTCTAGGATGAGCTTGCAAACTTAACTATTGACTTCTACATATTACATAGAGATTCACTACAAGAAATTGTCCTACACGACTATGGGGGCTGGCAAGCCCATGTTCTGTAGGCCAATCCAGCAGCCTGGAAACTCTCAGGCAAGAATCAATGCTGTAGTCTTGGGGCAGAATCTATTTCTCAGGGAAACCTCTTAAGGCCCTTCAATTGATTGGATCCCACCCACATTATCAAGAATAATCTCCTCACTTGAAGTCAACTGATTATCGATGTTAACCACATCTACAAAATGCCTTCATAGCAACACCCACATCAGTGTGTGTTTGGTTAAATAATTATACGTTTTAGCCTTGCCACAATGACCTAGAGAACACAGGTGCAGACTCGAACCCCCCATGGTGATGTTGAGAGGCCCACTGGCATCCCAGTGAAGGCTTGTGGCTGGCCAGCAGAGGTCTGCGCTCCATGCCTGGGGGCTTTTCCAGGTTCTAGTCCCTCCATCTCTGACCTATCGCAGTGTCTGACTAGCTGCCCTCTACCCCCATCTCCAGGTCTGCATCTGCTCCGTGCACCCCACCCTCTGTGCTGCCCCCAAATATGCATCTCTCCCTCTACAATTAGTTCCCCCATGCTCTTGAATAGAGCCCCTCAGAGCCTCTAAGGTTCTTTGTGGGCTGGTCCCAGCCCACCCTTCCAGCCTTACCCTTTCTTTGCACCCTCAACTCCAGACGTGCTGACTAACTTGCTCCACTGACACCTTTACCCAGGCTGTTGCTCCTTCCTGGCACCACCCCCTCCTTCCAGCCCATACCACCTGTGCCTGGTCTACCTGATGAGCTCAGAGTCTTCCTTCAGGACTCAGTAGAAATGTCTTCTCTATTCCTGAGCCTCACTAGGCAGAGGCCGGTTCCTCGCCATGACACTTTGTGCAAACTTGGGTTACAGCATGCACCAGATTTTACATGTCAGTCCCAGCATTAGACTGTGAATTCCTCAAGAACACCCACCATCTCTTGTTCTCCTCAGTCTCCCCAGCACCTGGTGCAGGTACCTAATATTTGCTTGTTAAACTGATAGATGGATGGAAGGATAGATACGATATTTTCTAACAATTTCTGGTTATCATTTATTGAGCACTTCTTATGTACCAGGCACAGTGCTGGAAGCCTTAAGTCCTTAAGTCCTGAATCAATTCAAGTTCTCAGTGGCAGAAACAGATTTTGGTCATCATAAGGAGGAAAGTAATTCATCAGAAGGCAATCAAGTGTATCACAGAATCAATAGGAAAGCTAAAGAGGTGGACTTAGAAAAGGGCAGTAACTGAGGGAGGCTAAGCCAGCTGAGACAGGGCTGAGGTCATGTCTGGGGAACAGTCTGGTCAGGATACCTCCATGGGCATCACCTTCATTGGACACCCCTTTTGCTGATGCCAAAACGTTGAGATGCCCACCACCCTCTCCTCTGCTGTCCAGCACATGTGCAGTGCCTCATCTGATGCACGCAACCCTTTGAGGCAAAGAATCTCCCCTCTCTTTTGCAGATGAGGAAGTTGAAGCTTAGAAGCCTAAGGTCACGCAGCCAGCCAATAAAGTGGGTGGAATTAGAATCAAGATCAGTCTGACCACAGGGCCTTCCAGACTACTCTACACTGTGTTTTTCAGGGGGCCCACCAACACCACCCTTACATAAAGGAGCTCCCAGTGTAGCGCTCCACAGCAGCCCTGAGATTACACACTGGTAGATTGAAACTGCTTCCCAAAAGTTGTACAGGGGCCTGGCCTAAGGCTCCAGCAGGCCACTTCTGGCTCCCACGTTCCATGGGCCACCCTAGGCAGACTTACTAAAGAATATTCAGACTCAGAGGCCATCCACTCTGGGCAGCCCACTTCCAGGGAATCTGCTCCTCCACACACAAATAAAGCTGTTCCCTCTTGTCCTCTGAATAGCACAGCTCTTTCCAAGACCAAACGATGCTGCCACAGGCAATATCCTCCTTAGACTCACACGTCCTGGGGTGGGGGTGGGGGTGTCAAGGAACCCAACCACCCAATCCTAGTCCCAACTCTACCTCCACTGCTCTGTGACCTTAGCCTGATCATTTCACCTTCTGGGCTTCGATTTCCCTGTGACTCCATCCCTCTCCACTGCCCTGCCCTCCCACCTCCCACACTAGTCAAATTGTTTCATAAAAAAGAACTCAGGGTTCTTTGAACTCTTTTGGAGAGACCACATAAATGCAGGGCATTATTAGCATCATTACTATTAAATATTAATAATGACATTAGCATTGTCTATTATAAGGCTGGAAAAGAAGCGCCAAGAGCCCTGGGTTGAAACAGCAAAGAGAATAATTAGGCCCCTCTGGGCCAAAGACCCCTCCAGGCCTTCAAGTGAAATTAGGAAGGCAAATGCAGTCAAAGTATTGAGATTTCCCTTCTGGTACCCCTGGTTTAGGTTGGGTAGAAATCAGGCCCTACACAAATCATATTCTTCCTAAGTCCCAGGTCTTGTCTCCTGCAACACTGCATTTCTTCCGTGCCAGAAATGCATTCCCCACCTCCTAACTTCCCAGGCCTGATTCAAGCTGCACCCCACCCCTGCCAAAACTTGCCCCCACCTCCCACCGTCCTCTCTCATCTGAATAGTTACTGTAGTCATTCCCCATTTATTTGCCCAGTTGTAAAATATGTACTGAGTCTCTCTACTACGCACCAGGCACTGTGCTAAGCAGGAGGGTAGAGAACTGGGAAAACACAGTCATTGATGAGATAATGCCTACCTTCAGAAACTGTACAGTCTAGGGAACGATAATCAGTGTTTTATAGGGCACCTGACGATTCACAAAGTGCTTTTAAAAATCATTACGTTTAATCCACGTGTCCTCATTACCATCTTAAGTAGGAGTGAGATTATTCCCAGTTTACTGAAGACGAAATGGATTCCCCAAGCAATTAAATATCATTCAGTGACCTGCCTAATATCATCCAGGTAGACCTTGCAGAGCTAGGACAGAGTCCAGTTCATTTGACTACAAATTCAGAGGCACCCTATCCTTTCCTTGCAGCACCCTAGGGCAGAACAGGAAGGGCTCAGCCTTACAGGTACATACCCTTATTTTACAGAAGGCTGAGTCCCCAAAGGGCGGTACTGAAATGCATTGAACACCTACTGTGTGAGGGCCTCCAGGTGTAATTCAACTCTCACATCAACCCAGTGCAGTATGTGTCTTAATCCCATTCTCTGGGTGAAGAAGTAAGTGGCCCTCCATGGCCACACAGCTCCTCAGTAACAGGACCAAGATTCAGACTGGTCTGCCTTCAGAGCGGTCATCTCATTCTTTGAAGGTAGGGGACAGTCCCATTACTGCTAACACACTGCTTCCAAAAAGGCCATGGGCACTTTGAAGATAAACCATGTCCTCAAACTTATGAATCCCTGACACTCTAGGCAGACACCTGCTCCATAAAAACATGGTCTTCTGGGAGCTCTAGAGAAGGGTCTGGAGTCCAAAATCAGAGTCAAGATGCTGGTGGCTGCAGAGGCTTGGGACTGGTGAGGAAAGAGATTGCAAAAATTTTAGTGCCCTAGGGCCCTGACAGAGTCTTATCTCTGCCCCACTTTTTGTCCTCTGGGACTGGACCCCAAGGCCCTCCCTGACTGGTTGGAGATCCACTGGATTCCATGTCTATTGATCTGTGCAGCTGCAATGGGAAGAGGCAGATGGTCTGAGAAGGGCACCCAAGAGGCACCACATGTTTACAGGCAAATTAGTGACCCATTTGATTAGCTACCTGATCATCTTTGGCTGACCCTTTTGTGCCCTGTTTGAAAGTCTCTGGGGACTCAACTTGGATATCGGGTGTTCCAGCTCTGGACAACATGGAGTCATATTGATTAGCCACAGAAATAAGAGTTGCCCCTGTGGTCAACTGCACTGAGGATTCCAGGCTCTGGCACAGAAAAGAGGACACTCTTCCCTGCTGTTTTGTCCACCCTAGAAGAGCAGACAGTGGGTAGGTGGAGTCCAAAGCACAATGTTTAAACCAGGATGCTGAAGTCAGCCCCAGACGCTGCTTCTCCATTGGTTTACTGTTTACTTTGAGTGAGATCCTCACTCTCACTGAACATCATCTGCAAAGTGAGGATAATAATAACAACACTCCTTTGGCAATAAAGCACTTGGCAGAGTTCCCTGCACATTGAAGGCATTCGAAACAGATATTGTTTCCATTATTATCAAACTAATAGATCTTACCAGCAAAACTCATCCTGTACCCCCAAATGCCCATCTCATTGTCTCTTTAGGAAGAGGAACACCTCAGAGACTGGTACTGAGGATCCCCATTGTCCCCCCAAACTCATCTGTACCAGATGCAGCTGAGAGCTTCACACAAATGAGCAGATGAAACTTTGGGAATTGTCTCCTCATCCAGGCCTAGGCCTGGTAAATATTTCTATTTCACTTACTGGGCTTGCCAGAGTCCATAGGGGGCAGGCTGGGTGCAATGAGATTGAGTCTTTGAGACCCAAGTCACCTGTGCTAATGGCCCTCTCCAGGCACCACCACCCCCCCAGTGCAAGGACAGCAGCTGTCCTAAAATAGAGTCACAAAGACAGCTGTCTCCATCTAAAGCAATCCTTGCAAAGCATTTCCAGACCATTGGCCAATCTCCTAGACCATCAGCCCCCCCTGGGGGGGGGGCAGCAGACATATCATCCCCTTTCTTGGCAAGAATCTGCTCCTGCTGTTTTCTGCTTACAGAGAACTCAAAGAGATTCTCTTCAGAGCCCGGACTGACTTGGGTGGTATCAGAGGGCAAGGCTCATCTCAGGAGCTCAGGACCAACATGCCAGCCCTCAAACAGACAGACAAGGACTGTGTGGGCAGGAGTAGAAAGGGAAAGGAAATCCTGGAAGGGGGTTCATGCACCAGTCTTTGCTCAGTAGCATTCAAAGGTATTAAGAAAAACATCATTAGCAAAATCAGAAGTGTCCCCATTAGGAACAAAGAAGACAGTCTCCCAAGATGGGCAGGAGGGGGAGCAAAAGGAAGGGAGAGGAGTGCACGTGGAACTTGGGCAGGCATTTTGGCCTTTGAGATGGGGCCGCAGAACTTCCCCTGGCTCCTTCTGCTTTTCCAGGCCCAGGCCCCAGACCCCACTCTACTCAGGAAGACACAGAGCCGTGCTTGACAGATATGGCCATTTAAAACTGGGAGGCTAGCCTGATCCTGCCAGCTGTTGCAGCATCTGGAACACTCCTCAGTCTTGCCTGTGTGAGCTGGACAGCAGGTGGACCAGAGGGGGGTGAGACAACAGTGACAGGCTGGCAGGGCCAACTGGCATTGCAGATGGCTTATCCCTCTGTCTCCAGGCCCCAGCCTTCCTGGGCACTCCCCCATGTGACAGGAGCAGGGCAGGAGAGGCACGTCACTGACCAGGGTGAGCACCTAGAATCACACAGCTGAAAGGGACCTTGACCATCTTTAACCCCTTCCAGTGAGGCTCGGAGAGGGCAGGGCACCTAGCCAAACACATACGGTCAGTCAGTAGCGAGCCCAGAGCACCCTTCAGATATTCAGCTCTTATCTGGGAAGCTTTTCATGACATCACACTGCTGGTTGATTTTAAATGGGCTTGGATCCATATGTACTGATGTGCAAAAAGTGTCCAAGATCGGTCATATAGTTGAACATATTTTGCAAATCATAATGTGTTGTGTAGTCCTGTTCTCATAAAATAATACTCGTAACTCATGTAATTGTACACATGAAATAATGAGCCTGGAGGCATGTGCTCAGATTTCTTAGGAGTGGTACATAATGGCCTTTCATTACAGGTTTTAAAATTTCCCCTCACGTTTGGACACTGTGCCCTCAAGCCCACGCTACTCTTGAGCACGGGAGGGCTGGGCAACAGAAGCAGCCCCTCCACCCTGCTTGTCCCGGGATTTCCAGATCCCTTCCTGTCATGGAGCATTTCTGAGGAAACAAGGAGTTTTTACTCCTAGGTCTTCAGGGTTGGAGGAGCAAAGAGCCACTTTCTTTTCTTTCCTCGCCCCACCCCTGCCCCCTGAGCTGGGGGAACCCAGGAGGCTGGGCGGGATGGGGAGGGCAGGCAGGCCAGACAGCGCCCTTCGGCCAGTCCGGGCTGCCCGTGCATTATGGAAGACGAGGGCTCGGCTCGCTCCCTGGTCCTTAAATGACAGCAAATGAGGTAAACCCAGGAGGGTGGGGACGGCAGGGGATGGGAGGGGGACCGAAGGAAGCCATCTCCAGGGCCCCCTGAGCGTTGGCTGAGGACGGGAGCCAGCCAGTGAGCGGAGCCGGGGAGAGGGCGGAGCACATCTCGGCGCAGAGATGCTGCAGTGGCTCCGGGCGCGCACACACACGCTCCCTCGCCCGCCACCGCGCCGCGGCCGCCGCACCAAGACGGCCAGCGGCTGAGGCCGGCAGGGCCGAGCGCAGGGCGACGAGCGGCTGGCGGTCGGGTCACCGACTCGACAGCATCCATCTGCCCCGGCCACCACCCTTCTTCCACTCCAGGTAGGTGCCAAGAGCTTTTGTCTCCTCCAGCCCGGGGGCTCCCCAGCGTGGGCTGGGGCTCTGCTCTCAGTTCCTGTAAATATCTCCGGTGTGACTTGGGAGGGGGCAGGGACAGGAACGCCCAAGCTGCAGGGTCCCATCTGGCTTTTCACCTTAGCCCCAGGCACCTGCTGAACCCTGGAAGCTCCCCTGTACCCTCTCTACGCGATGGCACCCTGCAGGGCCCTCAGATGAGGGCCTGACCAGAGAGCTGGACCCCAGGAGTGTGTCCAGGAATTGGAGCTGGCCACAGGCAGCAGCAATTGCCTGTGGAGAGGGCAGTTTCACCCGTCTGTCCTGGGACCCCTGGAGGACCAGACTGGTCTATAAGGCCAGGCCCTGAGCTCGGCCTGCCCCCTAAAGTCCCCGAGACCCCAGAATTGAGGTCAGGTGGGGGCTGCCTCTGCTGGTGACATCTTTGCAAAGTCTTGCTTCAGTTGGGCAGAGGGGGAGGTTGTGGAAGACAGGAAAGAGTGGGACACAAGTTTGGACATAGGCCTGTCCAGGAGCTAGGACTCAGGAGGAAACTCCCTGAGGCAAAACACATCCCAAAGGGCAAGAATCTGGGCCCACCAAGCCGAAGTTCCTTTTCTTTTTTTCCCCCTCTCCCCAACCATATCTTCTCCTCAAATCCCTCCCCTTCATCCTCACTGGTGGGAGGAAAGGCTTTGCACAAAGTTTAATTTTCCAGCAAGTGAAGGGGCTGGGGCCAGAGTGGTATGGGGGAGTTCTAGAAAGAGAGGGCAATCCTTCTACTCAGCACCATGGGGCTTACATATGGGCCAGGGGTGGGGGACAGGGCCCCAGTCAGTTAGTGTCCAGAGCTGAATCCTGTCACTTTCTCTGAGAGGGAATGTGAGGTCTGGGAAACCAGGGGGTGGGGGGGAGGATGAGGCAGCATCTGTGTAAGGAGAAAGTCCTGGTGCCATGTGGGGGTAGAGCCAGGCACCCTCCTGCCCCATTAGGGGCAGAGCCTATGTCCCAGGGAAGATCTGTCAGTCAAGGTTGTTTGAGGTTTGTGAATCCAACAAGGCTAGAGGGTGTGGGCTGTGCATGCCATGGCACCAGCTCTAGGGAAGAGGGCTGGGGGGAATTGAGCATCTTTTTTTTCTTGCTCAGTTGGAGGCAGGAGGAAGAACAACCCAAATAACCCAGTCCACAGGTGATATCCTGACCTCCTCTGGGGAATGGTTTCGGCCTCCTCTCCCAACTCTCTGGCCAGAGAGCCTTAGGCCATGTAGCCTCAGAGTCTCTCTGCCTCTGGGTCCTCTCAGAGGGACCAGTCTAGCTGCTGGAGATTGAGGGCAGTAAAGGGTGTGACACCTATGAGAGAAGTCATGATCATACCTCCTGGAGGTGGAGCAGGGAGAGGGCCAGGAAGTCACAAGAGGTACTATCCCTCCAGCATCCAAGCCCCTCCTCAGAGTGCCCACCAAGTCTCCCCTTCCTAGCCAGGCTGCAGAATCACTGCGAAGGATTTTACCATAAGGTCAAAGTTCTTCCTAACGTCTCAAGGGAGTCCTCAGCCAGTAAGAGGGAGGGGCCACTGAACCAATGATTTCAAAGTCACCCAGGGCCCACCTGCCTCACAGGTGCAGAACCCTCTGTCTTCCTCACATTCATGAGCAGTGAGGGAAGAAGAGGCACACCACCCAAGAAACAGGGTCCCCCACACTCAAGAGCCTACCCTTACCCTGGCACACATACTCACTCCCCTCACCCTCCACTCCCCACCTGGCCAAATTCTTTCCTTGTCCCCCCTTCCCTGGTCGAATGCACTCAGCCTGCCCCACACCATTCCCCTGCCAGTTTTCACTTCTTATGCAATTCCATTCCAGCATCTTCTCTGCCAGCAGTTGCACAAATAGAGATACATGTGGGATAGGCCTCTGAGGAACTGTGCTCAACGGGATGGTTGTACATCTTGTCTGGCTAACCCAACTCACTTCTCAGGAGTGAGTACACAAAAGGGTGTGCCCCGCAGCTATCCTTTCTTTCTTGAAGGCCATCAGGCAAACAAAACATTTGGGAGGGTTTGGAGGATGCATGGTCCCCCACCAGAAACTTTCTCAAGGAAAATGTTGCTGAGAGGGTGTTATTTCTAAGACAATCTCTAAGCCTGAAAGTGGGTGGTATTTGTGTTTTTGGAGGGATTCCTAGGGCAGAACCAGGGGGCTGGAGAAGAGGTGGTTGAGACATAGAGAAGAATCAGAGCAAAAAAAAAAAAAAAAATGCCAGTGAAGCAGGAGGGATTTAAGTTAGACTGTAGGAGATACTTCCTTATCAAAAGAACATGAGCCTTGAGGAGGTGGGCAATCTCCTTTTAGAACTGAGAGTTGATCTAAGGTTAGAAATAGAGGTTGGGCTGGATGTAAATTTCTTCCAACCCCTGGTAACTCTCTGTCAAATGATAAAAGGAAGATATAACTCAGGAATCTGTAAGGAGACATTCTTTTTATTTCCTCCTGTATGCTGGCCACCTCTCATCCTTCAGGAGTGCTACTACCCCTAATATAGACCAATGAGGGTTGTTGCTAATCTGGAACATTTACAGGTGAGTTTCTGTGGGCTCTGTGCCCTGATAGTAACTCTCCTGTATTGAAGAAGTCCCTTCTCCAGTTTAATGAGTCCTCAATACAAAATTAGCCATGTTTCCTTGTTTACCAGTGAGGATGCAAACAAAAGCAAGGATGTGTAATAATGTTCTCACCCCAAGCCTAAAATCCTTCATCCCAGGACATACTCAGGCCCAAATGCACCTCAGCATCCTTCTCACCTAAGGAGGCATTTGTTTCCCTACTTAATGGGATAGTAACCCCAGCCCTTCACACAGGGCAACTGTGGAGACCAACCTGAGCCTGAACCCTTTCAAGGTCTACCAGTCTCAAACACCAAGAGGTTTCTCTCCCCTTTGTCTGGCTAGAAGGTGGCCTTTCTGTAGCCCAAGAGGTGGAGTTAATCTGGACCTTCAGAGAAAAATAAACTATCTTGAGGGGAGGAGCCGGTCAGAAGCCACCCCTATCAGCCTTTAGCACTGGACCAGCCTGCAGGAAGCTGTCTGAGAATTGAGGGCAGTCTCTTCTCAGTAGAGATGTGGAGAGAGCATGCAGAAATTGCTATGCTGATGCAAAGGGGCTTTTCTTTCTGATTTGGTTCTTTAGAAACAAGTTGAAACCATTGTTCTTATACCTGGCATCTTAAAAAGGGATCCTTCATCCAAAGGCCTCACTCACTGCCCCACAACACACACAGGGCTAGACAGGCAAGTAGGAAAACCTGTGTCCATTGGAGAGGGCAGACGCCCCAATGCTGAAAACTCAGACAAACCCACGAGACTGGGAGTCACAGCTGTCCCCAGAGGGCATGTCAGCACCAGGGCTGGGGCTCAGGGAACCAGATGCAAACACAAAGAGCCTGCAGAGAAGCCGAGGGAGCGCAGAGAGCATGGAGGGGGCGGCTGTGCTCTGGCCCTGTCCCCTGTCCCCTCTCCCCTGCCCTGAGGACTTTTCCAGCTCAGGGGCACCCCAGAGCTCTCTTAAGCACAGTCCTCCTCCCTCTGCCAGCCATTGCCTGGCCAGGCACACTGAGACTCTATCAGTCCCCCTCACACTACTGCAGAGCCCTGTCCTACCAGAGGACCTGGGGTTGGTACAGATCTTTCTGGAAGATAATAGTGCTGCCCCAGGGGGCAATTCCTACCCTAGGTAGAGGAAAGGGTGCTGAACTAGCATCTTAGACCCTCACCAGGCAGGAAGGGGGGGGTATTGAGAAAAAGGACCTACTTGAGAGCACCCAAGTGCATATCCCAGCTATGCCCCTTTGACGAATTGTAGCAGGTGTAACTCTGTTATGGATGGGTGTCCTTGGGCAGCAGCCTGGTGCTTACCTAGCTCCATTGCACTTGAAGGGTATAAAAGGAGGGAGACAGCTTCCTGGAGAGATTGTACTCTTGTCATTCTCCTTAAAACACCTGTGAGTGAGCTCTGTCTGTAAGTGAGCTTGACCCACAGGCAGGCAGTGTCTACAGGCACAAGAGGGCTGTGAGGATTCTCAGTTATAAGGTTTGATTTTATTATTTATTGCAGGCCAGGTACGGAGCTGGCCTCTCAACATTCCCACGTGTAAACCCTACCTATCTCATCACCATTTTTCAGATGGGAGGCTGAAGCTCAGAGAGGTGGGGTAATGACCAAATTAACCAGAGTTACACTAGTTAATTATACTATAATCATACCAGCTCGAACTCACAGTCAGCCCTGATAACCAGCTGTGGTACAAGACAGAGGCCAGGGTGAGGATCTTATTAATCTCTGCCCTCAACTGGGCTCTTAATTCTCATTTCCCGAATGCCCCTCACAAAGTTGCTAAGTTCCATAATGCTCTCCAATCTCCATTAAATGGGGGAAAGAAAAGAGAGATTCGGGAACTGGGAACCCCAACAGGAATTATTTGGGGGGAGTATGTCTTTCATTTTCTGACTGGCTCCACGCAGGGGTCCTTGGCTTAGGAAACCCTGTGGTATGCTAGAGTCCAGCTCACAGCCTCTGTCTCCCTGCTGTCCCTCAGGCCTTTTGTTTCCTGGGCCTGCAAATTCAGCCAGCTCCCTCTGGAGTCCTTGAGCCCCCAAATAGTTCATTCCCCCATGTGGTGCCTCACAGGACTGGCCCCACTGGCGACAGCCTGTGCCTGCCCGTGCCAGCCTGTGCCTGCACCCTATACCAGGGCAGCTGGCTGGGGCAAGGCTTGGCTGGCTTGGGGCTCACAGGGCCAGCTCAGGGTCTGGCATAGCTCCACTCCAGCCTTGTTCCTGACAAAAAGGCCTCCTCCATCCTGGGCATTCTGGAACACATCATAGGGCAGATGGTGGGGGCGGTGACGGATGTGTAGATCACAAGCACATCTTAGGCTGCACTCAGTTGGTCAAGGAGCTCTGTAGAGGCAGTGTCTATCTTACCATGTCCCCTGTGCTTAGCACAATGCCCAGCACATGGTTAATAAACACCATAATGGAAATGGATGCTGGGTAAAAGTGGGTGCCAACTCCCTCGCCTTCAGGAAGGCAATTAAGCTCCAACCTTTAGCCTAGACTCCCCGCGTGTGTCTATGAGTGTTCACCCAGGCCTTGGCACATAGTGGAGCTAAGTTTACATCAGATCAGGCTGACAGCTCTTCAGTGCTCCCAGAGGACAACCCCAGGTACTCCTGGATCCCAACCTCTATTTCTCCTTTAAACGTGTACATCTCACTCCCCAGAAGGCCCTTATGCTGGGGAGATGGCTGGTAAAAGTCTGGATTAAATTCAAGTTTAGGATGAGCAATGGGAGTGAATTATTGGTGATTACCTATGTAATTATCTATGGCAATAGAGACAACAGATAATTCTGTGGAAACAAGGCAAGGGGCCAAGTCTTCAGGCTCTGGGCACACACACCCCTACACACAAAGACCAGATATCCTCATATGCACACACAGAGACATATGCATATATACAGAGATGCAAAGGTCAGATTACACATATACACAGGGACACAGAGACACAATAGACAGATACACACAAACATCATATACCTGCACACTAGGACACAGACATGCTCACACACCCTGCTCTGGCCAGCACTGTGGAGGGCAGCTGGAGACTCAGGGTAGAGGCCTGCCCAGAGACTGCCCTGAGTCTCCAGCCCCGGGTTTGGGTTTGCCTGTCTCTGCTTCACTCTGGCACATCCAGGGTAAGTGTCTGGAGCCCAAGCTCCTCCCCAAGCAGACACCCTGCCCCCACTGAGCTCCCAGGACTGGCAGGCTGACAAAGGGCAGGGAACAAATGATGATTGAGCACCTTCTCTGTGCCAGACACCAGGACGTGGCACACTAGTGCCAAAGGGATGATTTTCAAACTTTTTGGAACCATAGAACCCTTTGTTTAAAGGGAACATCATAGGAAAGCCCAGTAGATAAAGCAGGCATAAGTGGAGCTGCTCTAGCTGGGGGTGGGAAAAGGGCTGGAGCCCCATCCTCTCTTCCAAGCTGCACCCCTCAACCTAAGAGAAGCCCAAACAGCCACAAGGTTTTAACTGTCATAGCAGTTAAAAAACCAATGCAGGGCACTCCATTTAACACTCCAAAACAACTCTGTTTAAGGTGCACATTATAATCACACTTTGCAGATGAGAAAACTAAGGCACCACAAGGTGCAATACATTATCCAAGCTCACAAAGCTCTTAAGAGATGAAGTCAGTATTACCAACCCCTGCCCATCAGTCTCTAAATCCTGGAGGGTCCCACACTGTCCCAGTGCCTCCTGGGACTGCTGCATTTGTGTAGCATCCAGGGACATACCTCTGTGACTCCCCCGTGACCAGACACCCTGGACCCTAGAGATTTGAGTGTGTGTTGGACTTTGCCAAGGAGCACTGCAGGTCTGTCTGCCTCATCAGATAGATACAGATTGTCCCTGACTTACGATGCTTCCACTTAAGGTTTTCAACTTTACGATGGTGCTAAAGTGAAACACATTCAATAGAAACTGTACCTGGAGTACTCATACAACCTTTCTGGTTTTCACTTTCAGTACCGCATTCAATACATTACATGAGATATTCAACACTTTATGATAAAATAGTTTTTGTGTTAAATGATTTTGCCCAGCTATAGGCTAATATAAGCGTTCTAAGCACGTCTAAAAGGTAGGGTGGGCTAAGCTATGATGTTCAGGAGATTAGGTATATTAAATGCATTTTCAACTTATGATGGGTTTGCCGGGACATTACCCTGTCATAAATTGAGGAGTATCTGTGTTTCGCTCCATTGTAAGTGTGTGTGTGTGTGTGTGTTCACTGGCTCCCGGAGGCATATAATCACAGCTGTTCTCAATCAGAAAACACAAGTTCCACACACAAGTAACACCCATTATGTGCTAGAGCACAGGAGATTCCAAGATGAACACAACCCTATCTCTCCCCTTGGGGACCTCACAGTCTTCTAATGGGGGCAGGCATAGCTCCACAGGCACTAGTCAAGAAGAGAGTGAATCATAACTGCTGGCTCAGCGCCTATGTTCAAGCGGCTAAGGTGCCAGCCACATACACAGGAGCTGGTGGGTTCGAATCTAGCCCTGGCCCACCAAACAACAATGACAACTACAACCAAAAAATAGCCAGGCATTGTGCCAGGTGCCTGTACTCCCAGGTACTTGGGAGGCTGAGGCAAGAGAATCACTTAAGCCCAAGAGTTTGAGGTTGCTGTGAGCTGTGACGCCATGGCACTCTACCCAGGGTGAAAGCTTGAGACTCTGGCTCAAAAAAAAAAAAAAAAAAAAGAATTATAACTGCATGCATTTGGGAGCCTCATAGGCACTTCCTGGCAGGGGTCAGATGTGAACAGAAGGGCATCACTGGAGAATGGAGATGGGTGTGCTGAATGTCGGGGTTCAGGTCACTGGTATTTGGCAAGAGGTAGCTCGTGGGGTGCCCTTCCTGACAATGGGAAGTGGATAAGAGGCTGGAGTCTGGGTTGGGGAGGGAGCACCATCTGCTGCTATACTCCCCCCAACACCCAGCTCCTCAGCTCCACCCACATCCTTCCTGACAGGCCCTGGGGCCACTTCTCCCCTCCCTCCTCCCAGCTCCTCCTGTCCAGTTGGGGCTATTAAGGAGGCAGGAAAATGTTGTGGAATGATGGAAACAAGTGGTGTTTTAAAAGGATTTGGAGGCTTGAGGCTCGTAGCACAGTGATTTTGGTGCTGGCCACATGCACCGAGGGTGGCGGGTTCAAACCCTGCCCGGGCCAACTAAACAATGACAACTGCAACAAAAAAATAGCAAGGCATTGTGGCAGGCACCTGTAGTCCTTGAGAGGGTGAGGCAAGAGTATCACTTAAGCCCAAGAGTTTGAGGTTGCTGTGAGCTGTGACGCCATGGCACTCTACCAAGGGCAACAGAGTGACACTGTTATCTCAAAAAAATAATAACAATAAATAAATATATAAATAAAAGGATTTGGGAACTTTCCTTCCAAGACTATAGAGTATGAAGTGAGACAAAGCACACCCTGAACTTGCATTGGTCTGCACAGACCCCAGGGATGGTGTCAAGTTCTCTGCAGCTTTCCTTCTGCACCTCCCATCCCCATCCCAGGACGGCATTGGCAGGCCCTCTGACACCCTGCACTCTCTGAGAGCATTGTCGGAACTGGAACACTGAGACCCAGAGACAGGACAGGTCTTACAGGTAGCTAGTGAAAGAGGCCCCAACCGGGCTCTCCCCAGCCCTGCACCCCTCTGGCAGCTCCGAGTGGGAGCTTGGTGACTCAGCTCAGGTGACTCCAGTAACTGGCAGTAATCTGAATCCCTGAGATTCAATACCCTCCTTGGAACTCAGGAGGCTCTCTCAGGGATGGGCAGAGGATGGGAAGGCTGGCCTTGCCTCTCCCAATTCTCAGACTGATGGACACGCCTATGACTTAGTCTCAGCAGGCTATAGGGAACAGCTTTTCTGGAGCTTCAGTATTTAATCAAGCCTCTGCTCATCCTCCCACTAGAGGGAGGCTCCTGCAGGAGCAGTATTAACTCTTTTTCAGCCCAGAAGGCCTGCTGGGTTCATTAGCCACTTTGGTTGGGAGTGGTGCGAATGCGGCCAAGGTCATGACTCTATTATGCAAAGCATCTGAGTGCCTTGCCTGGGACCCTAGTCAGAGGTTGTGCATAAATGAGTGAGAACCCTCCGGATAGCCAGAAAAACTAGGCTGGTCCCTAAAGAATTAATGCAGCTCCTGGAAGGGCTTATTAGCCCCCACCCAGGTAGCTATGGGGGGGGACAGGGAGAGAGTCACCCCCAATCCTGGTTGTCAGAGGAAGACATGGCTGGTTCCTCAACCTGGGCATGGGAATGGTTCTCTCCTGGACCTATCTCAAGAGCCCCCTGGGCAGAGCAGGCAGGTGGGTTCTGGCCTCCCAATTAATCACAGCGTTCACTTCCTGAGCAGCACCCCGCTGGCTGGAGAGGGTGGAGGTGCAAGGCAGAGCCAGACTCCCAGGGGGCCTTTAGGAGGCACTCAGCCTGGGAAGAGCTCTTGGTAATAGCCAAGCCCCTTCCCCTGAGGCCCTGGGGAGGATTAGTGCTTGGGCAATTCCGGCTCCCCAGGCTGAGGTAAAAGCACTATCCTCTCTGAGATGCGCTTGGAGCTGTAGGGACGCTCCTCAGCCGTGTGGTCCCGTCTGCCTCCCCAGGTCCTTGTCAGCCTCCAGCCAGACTCTCCCCAGGCTGCACTGAGGCTCATCTCCTCCGATCCTCACCTCTGCCTAAGTCCACCATGGGGACTCCTACCGGGAGGAGGCCACCTGTGCTGCTGCTGGCCGCTGTCACCCTGGTCTCTTCTCCAGGTAAGAGGGGTCATCTGGCCTGCAAAGCCTAACAGGGATGGTTCTATTATTGCTATCCTTTTGGTGAAGATTACAGAAGTAACTGATTTCTGCATTTCTTGTAACACCTCGATTTCTGAGGCCATCTCCCCTCTAAAGTGTTCCCGTTTGTGGATGTTACTTTCCCTTTGAGGTTACAAAAGGGAATATGTCTTTGCCATGTTATAGATGAAGGAATAATGGCCCAGAGTGGATAAGTGGCTTGCGCTGGGTCTGATCCCTATACCAACAGCCTCCACGGCTGACTGTCCAGTATGGAAGGCAATAGGCACAAGGGGCTTGTACGGGGCAGAGTCACTTCAATTTTAGAAATGCTTTCCTTAGTGGCGCTAGCCATGTTGTAAGTGTTCAACACCCATATGGGGTAGCACAGACAATAGAACACTTCATCATCTCCCGGACAGTGCTCTGCAGTTCCCTGACATGAGGAGACAGCAGTCAAGGTCACAAAACTCTGGGAGGGTTTCTTAAGGCCACACTGCAGTCCAGCCAACAGACTGAGTGTGGAACAGGACTTGGACGGGATGAGGCAGAGCTGGGGAGCCAAGGATCTCCCCATAGAGGAGGGCAGGGGGAGGCTCACAGGAGGGGCGAGCAGAGAGGAGGGCAGGGCGGGCTGAAGGGCACAGGCCAGCTGGACTCCGGACAGCTTGCCATGCAGGAGCCAGACTGCCCGTGGGCCCCGGCCAGAGGCGGGTCTTCAGTCGCCTGCTGTTCTCAGGGGGCTGTGCACCCACTGTTTGGCCTCTGCCCTACCCCTCGGCCATGTCAATGGCCTTTCTTTTCTCCTTAGATATCTCCGTGGGAGGAGGGGAACCCTCCCTCCACTGTCCTTTGGAGTTTTAACCACCCTAGATGCTACCTTTCCCACCCTAAACCTCTGCACAGCTGCAGCCCGAACATTTTTAAGGCCTTGGTGTCACCAGGGAAGGGCCCCACTGGCATACTTTCAGACGTCCTCATTATGCCCTAACTGCCTCCCAATCCTGCAGCCAAGGAGGAAACAGGGCTGACCCAGAGGGTGAAGGGGCTATCTAGACCCCCAGACTCAGCTAACTATCCCAGAACCCACTAGACTGAGAACATCCACCCCAGAGAGAGCAGAGCAGAGGTGCCTGGGTCCCTTAACAGCCCCCCCAGGGGCGACTCAGTGCTGGGTCTGCACCCGAGGTGGAGGCAGCTTCCAGGGGCCATAGAGACCCAGGAAGGCACCTGCCAAGGTGTCAGGCCTGCTCTGCCACCTCATGGGGGTGGGGGAGAGAGAGAGAGAGATGAGTGACAAATGCCATCCCTCCCCTTCACTCCAGCAAGATGCTCAGCTCTTGGCTTGCCTTGCTGACCGGCCTTCAGGATTAGCTTTAGATCCCTGGGGCCCTAGTGTGAGGAAAGGCAGAGGATTTCTCCACCTTCTCACCTCTCTAGTCCTCTTCCTCTGCAAGGTTTCTGATGCCTGTGATTGGGGAAAAGTTACCAGGACGGGGAAGCAGGAGAGAGCCAGAGACAGTGTGCAACCAGAATAGCAGAAGGAGGCTGGCTTTGCCTGGGAGGGAGAGTGTGTGTCTGTGTGTGTACGCACTCACAAGAGCACACACGTGTGGGAAGGCACATGTGTGGGTGGGTGTGTAGGTAGATGTGGAGGACAGCGTGGGGCGTGTGAGGGTATACTGTGCTGTGAGGTTTTTGAGAAGGGAGAGGGGTGAGCAAGGTGTTGCACAGAGGGGCAGCTGCCTGTGTCTAGAAGGTCTCACAGCACTGCACCAAAGCTCTCAGCCCCAGCTGCCCCTTGGAGTGCCCACAATGCATTTTTTAAAATTTGGATTCCTAAGCCTCACCCTTAGAGATTCTGATTCCCTACCTCTGAGGGAAGCAAGGGCTATGATGGCTCTCATGGGAAACTGAAGTCAAGAACCTGGGGCACCATGGTTAATGCTGGTGGCAGGAGGCCGGTCAACTCCAAATCTTTAGATCTGCTCCTTCTTGCTGTGTGAACTGGGGCAAGTTAGTTAAACTTACTAATCCTTCTTATTAGTAAAATAAGAAAATGGCCACACCTATCTTGTAAAGAGGTTACAAGAAGGAAACGGAGCATGGTATCTAATACACAGTGAGTGCTCAATCAGTAGCATCTGTTTTTATTACTGTGTGGACGTAGGTATATGTGAGTAACCATGGGTGGCCATTTGTAGCTGTTTGTGCGTGGAATGGATGGGTGTAGAAATGTGTGTATCTGGCCATCTGAGTAGCTTAGAGAGTCACGTTAAGTATGTATGAATGTGTGTGTGAGGTGTGTCCACAGGCTACAGAGTGTGAGGGGTGAGAGATGTGGAGAGGCATATATGAGAAATCTGGGTGAGTGTGAGGGTATGCGGATGGCTGAGTGCAGAGCAGAAAGCTTTTTCAGGAAGGAAGATAGTCTGAAAGCATCAGTGCCCTGGGTCCACCCAGCCACCCCCATCCCAGACTGAGCTCCTGGAAGCTGCTATCGTACAAGGTGGTTCCCAGCAGTCTGCTGCCTCCCGAGCCCCTCCCTTGCCTCCCCTTCCTAACCTCCCCTCCCAGCAGTGCCAGCTGGGACAGGGGTCCTTACCTTCCACTGCCATCATTAACTTAGGATTAAACGGGGCTCTCCAGCTGAGATGGTGCCGCAGTCATCATGGTCAGGCGCTCTGAGGCCCAGGGCAGCAGAGAAGGAGAGTGGAGCGGGGGACACCCACACTGGGCCATTTCTGGGAGCCCTGCCTCCTACCTCATTCTGAGAGCTGCTGAACATCTGCCCTTACTCCCAGGGGTCAGGGCCGGGCCTCAGCTGCAGCATGGGGGCCCACCCCTGACCCCGGGAAGAGGACTGACAGCTGCATGTGCCAGGAGAGGAGGCACTAATTGGTTAATGGGGCTCTCTCCCCCAAGCCCCACCAAGTAGGGCCTGAAGTCAGGTGCATTGAGAGGTAGGAGCCAATTAGGGGTGGCCTGGCTCCCGCCTGATGCCTCAGAGGCAAAGAGGACTATCCCCACCAGTCTGCAGACACAGCCCACCCCAGCCCTGCAGAAAGGCTGGTGTGTGGTGGCGCTCATAGCTCAGTGGATAGGGCGCCAGCCTTATACACCCAAGCTGGCAGGTTCGAACCCAGCCTGGGTCAGCTAAACCACAATGAGAACTGCAACAAAAAAATAGCCAGGTGTTGTGGCAGGTGCCTGCAGTCCCAGCTACTTGGGAGGTTAAGGCAAGAGAATCGCTTAAGCCCAAGACTTTGAGGTTGCTGTGAGCTATGACACTGTGACACTCTACTGGGGGCAAGAAAGTGAGACTGTGTCTCCAAAAAAAAAAAAGGAAAGAAAAGAAAAGAAAAAGAAAGGCAGGTGTGAAGCACCAGCCACCTACACCTTTGTGTCCCCTGACACTGCCCTGGTGAGACAGAACAACATTCATGACGACAAAGACATCTACCCAGGACAAGGCTGGGCAGGAAAGCTCCATCTGCGTGTGTGATAGCCTTTGTTCAGCAAATCCAGGTCTAGACTCTGCCGCAGACTTGCCATGTGCCCGTGGGTAAGCCACTCCCTTTTCTGGGCATTTCTGAGATTTTATAAAACTGCCACCAGAGTAGCCTGCCCACTATATGACCTGCCCTCTCCTGCCAGTCCCCACCCAGCCCACACTTGGGTCCAGCAGATATTCACAGAGCTACCCCTGTACCCACCACCTTACCAGTGTTTTTCTGGCTAAATTCTTACCTGGGAGGTGACTTTGTCTTCTTTCCACTTCACAGATGAAGACATTGAGGCTCAGGCTGGGCTCAGTGACTCATGCCTGTAATCCTAGCACTCTGGGAGGCTGAGGCAGGAGGATTGCTTCAGCTCAGGAGTTCAAGACCAGCCTGAGCAAGCGCAAGATTCCATCTCTACTAAAAATAGAAAAAATTAATCAAGCATTGTGATGTGCCCTTGTAGCCCCAGCTACTTAGGAGGCTGAGGGAGGAGGATCATTTGAACCCAGGAGTTAAGGTTGCTGTGAGTTAGGCTGATGTCATGGCACTCTAGCCTGGGCAATCTGTCTTAAAAAAAAAAAAAGATACTGAGGTTCAGAAGGTCACACAGCTGGTAGGAGGCCCAGCCTGGTCACAAGGCCTAGGTTCTTTTGGTTGGGCCACACTGCCCCAGAAGGTACATTAGACTCCAGAGCCACACATCCTCTCTGGACCTTGTTAGCCTTTTGTGGCATCTCCCACCCTGCAGATCATTTCTTTTCTGAGGTCCACCTGAGAGCCTGGGGCAGTGGCAACAGCATCCATTCTGAGGGCCCCAGCAGCTTGAACATAAACCACCACTATGCCGTTTGCCACCTTCACTGTCAGTTCTCTGTCCACTCCTGGAAGTCCAAGCTCCTTGAAGAAAAGGGACTGTGTCTGAATCATTTGTGCAAGCCAGTCTCTAACCCAGGGCCAGGTATACAGGAGGTAATCAGTATGGGTGTCAGCTAAACTAACATGACCAGATAGAACCTATCCAGCTTATTTAAAGCCAAATTTAAATTAATTAAAATAGTGTAAAGCATGGTTCCTCAGCCACTCTAGCTGCCTTTCACACGTGGCTAGTGGCTACAGTACTGAACATTGCAGAAAGTGGGACATTTCCATCCTCACAGAAAGTTTACCGGACAGTGAGGCCTAGGAGGCTAGGCTCCCGCCACGCCCCAGCCCCTCAGGGCTTTGCTGGTGTCCCTCTTCTGCAGCCTGGAGTTTAGTACAAGGATCCCCGGCCACCTTTGGGCCTGTCTTTGAAGACCAACCCCTGAGTCTGTTGTTCCCGGAGGAGTCCACAGAGGAGCAGGTGCTGCTGGCATGCCGTGCCCGGGCCAGCCCTCCAGCAACGTACCGGTGAGGCCCCTACAGGGGGGTCTGGGGATCCTGGGCAGCTGTGGAGTCCCTCCTCACATCAGCCCTGGCCCCAGTGGGACTCAGATTCCCCTCCTCTGTCCCCTGCCACAGGTGGAAGATGAATGGCACTGAGATGAAGTTGGAGCCAGGTTCCCGTCACCAGTTGGTGGGGGGCAACCTGGTCATCATGAACCCCACCAAGGCACAGGATGCTGGTGTCTACCAGTGCCTGGCCTCCAACCCAGTGGGCACTGTCGTCAGCAAGGAGGCCATCCTCCGCTTCGGCTGTGAGACCCACAGGGGCCAAGACACTCAGGGGAGGGGAGGAGGGGGCTGGAAGAACATACCCAGAAAGGACAGGTGACACCTCCACTCCAGGCTCTCCTGACCTTACATGACCTGGCCTGGTGAACTGCTGTTTCCCCGAGAAGGATTAGTTGGGGAGGGACTCCCAGGCCAGGAGGACAGTGCCTGAGCCCCCCTGGTCTCCACTCCTAGTTCTACAGGAATTCTCCAAAGAGGAGCGAGATCCAGTGAAAACCCACGAAGGCTGGGGGGTGATGCTGCCCTGTAACCCACCTGCCCATTATCCAGGTGAGTTGGGACCTGGGCCAGGGTCAGGCAGAGGACTCAAGAAGGCTTCTAGATGCTTAGCAGAGGAAGGATAGAATAAAAGGTGGCGAGTGACCCTTGGAGGAACCAGTCCCTGGGGCCCTAACTTGAAACAATCTGCGTTTCCTTCATGGATCTGTCTCCCCCTTCAGACTGGAAGGTCCCTGAGGACAGAGACAAAGTCCTGTCTTCCCTCTAGGCCTTTAGCCGTGCCTCAGCACACAGGGGGCTCTTGAGTCAGGGTCTGAGATTCCCACCAGTATGCTGGGCTCCCACCTGGAGTCATCCTGTTAGCCCAGCACCCCCTGGTTTCCTAAAACTCCCCACATCCTAGGCTTGTCCTACCGCTGGCTCCTCAACGAGTTCCCTAATTTCATCCCGACGGATGGGCGTCACTTCGTGTCCCAGACCACAGGGAACCTGTACATTGCCCGGACCAATGCCTCGGACCTGGGCAACTACTCCTGCTTGGCCACCAGCCACATGGACTTCTCCACCAAGAGTGTCTTCAGCAAGTTTGCTCAGCTCAACCTGGCTGCTGAAGGTCAGGATTAGCTGGGCGTGGCAGGGAGGAGGAGCTAGAAGGGTCACCTCACATTGGGAAAAGGGTTTTTCCCTTGAAGATTGTGAAGATCAGCTTGCAGGGCACAGGGTTCATGGCCTGGGCCCCTAGGTCCTCCTGCTACAAGGCCTCCCTAAGACTCTTGACCCAAGCCCCGAAGGGAGAGTCTTCTGAGAGATCCCAAGCACAGCAGCACCTGACTTGGAGTTATTTGCCTTTGATTCGCAAAACCTCTTTCTCCCCAGATACCCGGCTCTTTGCACCCAGCATCAAGGCCCGGTTCCCAGCAGAGACCTATGCGCTGGTGGGGCAGCAGGTCACACTGGAATGCTTTGCCTTTGGGAAGTGAGTGGTGGAAGAGGGAGGCACAGACTTTCAGAGCCCTTCGGGACACAGACGACCCCAGGCTGAGGGCAGGCAGGGTCAGTGCTTAGTCACCTTGATGTCCCCCCCAAGGTGCTGCACAGATGCACTCACTCAGCACTAACTGTCCAGGTGAGGCATCCCACACAACAGAGGACTTCCAATGTTAGATCACTTGATCCTCCCAGCAATGCAGGGACAGCGTGAGTAACACCCAGGCTGGAGGCAAGCAGCATAGTGTGTGGGCTCCAACCCAGCCTGCCTCCAAATCCCAGCTTTGCCACTCGCTGGCTGGGAAACCTTGGGTAGACTACCTAACCTCTCTGTGACTCACTTTCTTTATTTGTAAATGGTGATAATAACAGTACCTACCTTGCATGGTTGTTATGAGGATAAATGAGTTAATATAGGTGAAGGGCTTAGAACAGTGCCTGGTTTTTAGTGAGGGTTCTATGAACATTCACAGTTATCTTTTTAAGAATTACAACAGAAACCAATATCTTCCTTTCTCTCCCAGAAAAAGGAGTCACTGGAACAGGACTAAGCAAATAGCAGGTGCTCAATAAATGTTGGTAGAATGAATGAAAGAATGTGATTTGTACTTTGGTCCCTTCCTCCCTCAAACATCTCCTGAGGTCACCTGTTTGGCCTTTACTTTGTGGAACATTATCGCTTCCAGAAAATCCATCTGCAAAGTACACAGAAGGGCAGCAGTAACCCTTTCAGTGGTTCTCAACCTTCCTAATGCGGCGATGTATTTTCATTGTTCCAAAGGGGTCGCGACCCACAGGTTGAGAACATCTGCTTTAGATCATTTGATCCTGATACCTCAGTGCATTTTAGGACACAGATTCCTAATAACCTTTGAAAAGTAGAGGCAAGGCCCTGCTGAGAGAATGGGAAAGGGAACCCAAGTCACAGGCTACTGCAGAGGAGGGCAGACCCAGTGACACCCGTGCAGGGGGAGGGGCAGGCGGCTTCAGGACAGGTTGCACAGAAGACCACCCTCATTGGTGTCACGACTATTGGAGGGGAGAGGGCTGGAGGAGCTCTGCCTCTGTTCCCTTTCCAGCTTGTGCTCCAAGCCCACCTGAAGAAAGAGCGTGAGAATAGGCCAACAGGCCCCTCTCCCTCTGTTCCCTTCCAGGCCCAGGGTCCCCCTGCCCCCCTCCCCAAACCTACCTGCCAGCTTCTCAGGAGGGGCTGGAGTCTGGGCGCCAGGACCTGCAGGCACAGAGGAGCATGCCAGCCCAGCCCAGCCCCTCTGGCTTTGTCTCCCCTGCCAGCCCTGTCCCCCGGATCAAGTGGCGCAAAGTGGATGGTTCCTTGTCCCCTCAGTGGGCCACAGCCGAGCCCACCCTGCAGATCCCCAACATCAGCTTTGAGGATGAGGGCACCTATGAATGTGAGGCGGAGAACTCCAAGGGCCGCGACACCGTCCAGGGCCGCGTCATCGTGCAGGGTACAGGGTGGATACCCTCTGTCCCCACCTCACCGGTCCCCGAGGAAACAGTCCTAAAAGTCAGGGCGGAGGCTGGGAGGTCCCTTGCTTGAGCCCTTCTGCCCCAGGGCTGCACCGGCTATGGGAAGAGAGGCGACTCGTGCCAGCTCCCAGCGTCAGGCAGAGGTGCAGACAGCACACGGAAGCCTTTATAATGATTTAAATCACTAAGACGGCCCCTGGCACAACCGCAGAAAGCCAGCTACCTGGCCCCTCCTTCCTCATTCCCTCCCCGGGGTCCTTTCCATTACGGAATGCTGGTGGCTCCCTCTGCTGCCCAGAATTGGTACTGCAGCCTTGATTTCCCCCACTGTTTAAGGAGCTGGAGCCCTCTCCTGGTTCACAGGTTTTCTTTCCCTTGCTTCCCACAGCTCAGCCGGAATGGCTCAAGGTGATTTCTGACACTGAGGCTGACATCGGCTCCAACTTCCACTGGGGCTGCGCAGCTGCTGGCAAGCCCCGGCCCACTGTGCGTTGGCTGCGGAACGGCGAGCCTCTGGCCTCCCAGGTAGGAGATATGGGATTTCCTCTCACACATCACCACCACCATCTGCTCACCTGGTCCCCTTATCCTCCAAAGCCTCCCCTACACCACTGGTAGTCCCTCTGGTAGCTATTGAGTGTTAACATAGTGTGGTCCTAGGAGCTTCCTGCCATCCCAGAGTTACATGGCCACAGATTGGCCAACCTGATAGGAGCCCAAAGACCTGGGTCCAGGCATAATTCAGCCACAGAAAAAAAATTATATGGTCCTGAGTGGCTCATGCTCTAGCTTCAGAGAGGCCTGCGTAATCTCTGAGTCCTGAGACGTCAGGTGGCCTTGAGATGGGACTGGACAAATGAGTTGCATCTTTGAGGGGGCATCAGCCTAGAGTCTCCACCATGCCCACCCCTGCCAACCTCTCCTCCCCGGGCCTCCAGTGGTCCTGATCCCCCACCCTGCCCTGGGCCTGGCTCTTCTGCACAGAACCGGGTGGAGGTGTTGGCCGGAGACCTGCGGTTCTCCAAGCTGAGCCTGGAGGACTCGGGCATGTACCAGTGTGTGGCAGAGAATAAGCATGGCACCATCTACGCCAGTGCCGAGCTGGCCGTGCAAGGTAAAGGGCCCAGGGAGGCAGGGGACGTCTCTGAGAACACCTCAGGTGGGAGCTTTAGTTCTGAATTTAAGCATTGCCAAATACACACACACAAAGAGGCAGTTTTCCTTGGTTTTCTAGTGGCTTCTGGGCAGAACCCAGAGATATAAGAAAGGAGGTGAGACACTAGCTTGAGAACTCCTCAAGAACAGGGTCTCTGATTTGTTCCATGTCTGGCACAAACAAAATAGTGTTTGCTGCAGTGAAAAAAAGAGACACAATCGGCGGCACCTGTGGCTCATTGAGTAGGGCGCTGGCCCCATATACCAAAGGTGGCCGGTTCAAACCTGGCCTCAGCCAAACCGCAAAACAGAAAAATAGCAAGGCATGTGCTGGGTGCCTGTAGTCCCAGCTACTCGGGAGTCTGAGGCAAGAGAATTGCCTAAGCCCAGGAGTTGGAGGTTGCTGTGAGCTGTGTGACGCCAGGGCACTCTACCGAGGGCGATAAAGTGAGACTCTGTCTCTACAAAAAAAAAAAAGAGAGAGAGACAGAAGTCAGTGAAAACCAAATCAATTAGAGATCTGTGTTCAACCCAGCTCATTCAGCTTTGTCAGCTTTAGCAAGTTACTTTGTTTCTGTATCTCACTTTCTTGATTTGTAAAATATGAGCAATAACAGCCCTGCCCTCCTGAGCTATTGTGAGGCGCAAATGAGATGGAAGAAGTAGAAAGGCCTGCCCCTCATGTAACAGGTGCCCACTAAATGTCAGTTAATGCTCACTGTGCCTTGGATGGTTTCCTCATCCAAGTGGATGCAGTGATACCTACCTCTTGGAGCTGTAGTGAGCCTTAACCAAGACCTATTCATTCATTCAACCAATACTTACTCAACACCTCCTAAGGAATGAATATGGAAGATCAGGTCTCTGACTTCCTGTGTTTACAATCGAGTACAGGGACAGGGAAAAAGAAAACACAATCAAGTAATCAAATAATTTCACATAGCCATAAAAAAATATAGTATAAAGAGCAGCGCCTGTGGCTCATTGAGTAGGGTGCCAGCCCCATATACCGAAGGTGGTGGGTTCAAACCCGGCCTTGGCCGACCTGCAAAACAGAAAAATAGCCGTGTGTTGTGGTGGGCGCCTGTAGTCCCATGTACTCCGGAGGCTGAGGCAAGAGAATCGCCTAAGCCCAGGAGTTGGAGGTTGCTGTGAGCTGTGTGATGACACAGCACTCTACTGAGGGCGATAAAGTAAGACCCTGTCTCTACAAAATAATAATAAAAATAATAAAATAATAATAATACGGTATAAAGAAAATCCAGGCTCAGAGCTCGTTGCTCAGTGGTTAGGGCACCAGCCACATACACCGGAGCTGGCAGGTTCAAACCCAGCCCAGGCCTGCCAAACAACAATGACAACTACAACAACAAAACAGCCGGGTGTTGTGGTGGGCGCCTGTAGTCCCAGCTACTCGGGAGGCTGAGGCAATAGAATCACTTGAGCCAAAGTGTTTGAGGTTGTTGTGAGCTATGAGGCCACAGCACTCTACTGAGGGGGACAAAGTGAGACTCTGTCTCAACAAAAAAAAAAAAAAAGAAAGAAAGAAAGAGGAAGGAAGGAAGGAAGGAAGGAAGGGAAAATCCAGGAGAGGGATGGGATAAGGTGGGCCAGTTAGATGGGGTGGCTGGAGAAGATCACTCTGAGGAAGTCACATTCGGGATGTGAGTCTTAAGACGGAGCCAGCCATGTGAAGGTCTGGAGGAACTGCAGGCAAAATTTACAGCAAGAGCAAAGGGCTGGAGGCAGGAAAAGACTGTGTAATTTCAAAGGACAAAAAAGTAGTCAGGTGGGTGGAGCATAATGAGTCTTTAAAAAGACATTCCCAGCTGCTGGGTGGAGAAGAGATCGTAGGAGGGAAGCACAGAAACAAGACCAACTAGGGGCCTGTCGATAGTCCAGGCAGGTTTGGCTTAGGCCAGAGCTAGGGCAGCGAGGGTGAGAAGGGGATGAATCTGAATGTGTTTTAAGTGGTGCTGCCTGGAGTCACTTATGGGTTGGCCTTGGAGAGTAGACCAGGTGACATCTTAATTTAGGGTGATGGAGGATGTTGTGATTCCATGGGTAACTAGATTGGGCTCTCTCCTTTCTTCCAGCACTTGCCCCTGACTTCAGGCTGAGTCCTGTGAGGCGCCTGATCCCTGCAGCCCGTGGTGGAGAAGTCATTATCCCCTGCCAGCCCCGGGCTGCTCCGAAGGCTGTGGTGCTCTGGAGCAAAGGCACCGAGATTTTGGTCAACAGCAGCAGGTAGCACCCCTACCCCACCCTGGGCAGTTGCTGCTCCTTCTCGTCCTTGGAGGTTAGTCTCCTTCCTGTGACTACAGTGTGTCCTGGAGTTGGCCAGATCTGCTTTGTCCTTGCTACAGAGTGACTGTAACTCCAGATGGCACGTTGATCATAAGAAACATCAGTAGGTCAGATGAAGGCAAATACACCTGCTTTGCGGAGAACTTCATGGGCAAAGCCAACAGCACTGGGATCCTGTCTGTGCGCGGTGAGGGCAGTGGTTTGGTGAGATCAGTGGCCCCGCTGCTCAGGATGGCATCCTCCCCACCATCCTGTTCCCAAGTCTCCATATTGCTCCTAAGTTTGGTGTCAAGGCTACCCCAGGATGCAATATCACTGGGGACTACCCACTGGCTACCATCTAGAGTCCAGTCATGCCTCTCTGCCTGTCACACATTCATGGGTGCTGGGCATCAGGACATGTGTTGGTCACACCACCTCTTCTCTTTTCTGGAGCCTCTCACCCTACCCTGCCGGCCCTGTCTGGGCCTACTTCTTCTCCCACCCACCCAGGGGCCTTGTTTTTCTTGGCAGATGCAACCAAGATCACCCTAGCCCCCTCGAGTGCTGACATTAACCTGGGTGACAACCTGACCCTACAGTGCCATGCCTCTCATGACCCCACCATGGACCTCACCTTCACCTGGACCCTGGATGACTTCCCCATCGACTTTGATAAGCCTGGGGGGCACTACCAGAGGGCTAATGTGGTGAGACATGAGGCCAGAGAGCCCATGGCTGCTCCCTCCTTCCAGATAGACAGATGTCCTTAGCCACCACCATTCCCAAACCTCTCCTTACTCCCTCAGGCCTGTGCATAGCAAGCTCATCCTTGGATTAATAACCCTGCTTCCTGATTGCCACCCGGAAACCACGCATTTAGGAGAGGGATAGGGACAAACCTGGAGCTCTGAAAGAATCACGCCCACTCCTATTCTTGTTAACCTGCCCCCCAGCACAAATGTAATTGTTAACTTGGACTACCATTGACTGTCTTCTGTAACAAAGTGTGTTGTTTAGTCCCCAGTGATACTGGGTAGACAGTAGCTGATCTCCCATTGAATAAACAGGAGAACTGAGCTGCAGAGGGGGACACGGATGTCACAGAGTAGGGTGTCCAAGCTCTGCCTTGTGGCCCACGGCCCATGGCCCACTTTACCAGCCAGGGCCGCTTCTGCTGACCTGTTTACCTGCTGTCCCCCGTGTGCAGAAGGAGACTGTGGGGGATCTGAGCATCCTGAACGCCCAGCTGCGCCATGGTGGGAAGTACACATGCGTGGCCCAGACGGTGGTGGACAGCGCATCCAAGGAAGCCACAGTCCTAGTCCGAGGTGCGGGGATGTCCCACCTCTACCCTCACCTGACTCCCGGAGAAGCTATCTGACTTGCTCTCTCCATCTCCCCTCTTCTCCCTGAAAGTCCACTGAGCTGGACATACCCTGTGGTTCTTCACAGGTCCTAAATGAGAAGAATATTTTTCTTCCAAAGCTGAACTCTGAACAACTTCACTCCTAAACACATGATGAGAGTACTTTGCTGAGCCCAGAAGTTTTCAAAGCCTAGCACTGGGAAACCTATACACCACTCTGTTTAAGGGCCCCTGTTAGCCCCATGACCTGGAGACAGATGCCTCCTACACCCAGCCACACCCTCCACGTGCCTCTCTCTCTCTCTCGTGGTGTGTGTGGTACCCTCTGTGCCCTGCCTAGTGAAGGTTGGCCTGGTTCTGACCCTCTGTGCTCTGATCTCCTGGTGCAGGTCCGCCAGGTCCCCCAGGAGGTGTGGTGGTGAGAGACATCGGTGACACCACTATCCAACTTAGCTGGAGCCGTGGCTTTGACAACCACAGCCCCATTGCCAAGTACACACTGCAAGCTCGCACTCCACCTGCAGGGAAGTGGAAGCAGGTTCGGACCAGTAAGTGTGAGGCCCTGCCTGGGTCACTGCTGATAAGGCCTGGCTGGAGGTAGGAAGGGTCGGGGGGTTCGGGGTGGGTTTGCGGGCCAGGAGCGAGCTTGGAGCTTCAAAGAAGGACAAGCTTTGCCCTCTGCCAGCAGGGAGCACTCAGGCAGGCGGGGAGACAGTCACAGACAGTAGGAGAGAGCTGGATAAGCAGGTGCTCAACCTGTGCCCTTGAAAAGTTGGTAGGATTATTACCGGAGCAATGAAAGTATCTGTGGGGCTGCAGGGGAACACAGAGCATTAGTATAGGCAGCAACACAGGGAAGTTGACTCATTTTTCAATCATTTCTGAAAGAGGTACTGAGTGTTTAGTATATAGCAGGTACCACATGAGGGCCGGATACAAAGTGGGATTCGGCTCCAGGGCCTGCCCTTTACATCAGGATGAACAAACAAATGCTGAAACACTGACTCCCTGGTTGCAGATCCTGCGAACATTGAGGGCAACGCTGAGACTGCCCAGGTGCTGGGCCTTACGCCCTGGATGGACTATGAGTTCCGGGTCTTAGCCAGCAACATCCTGGGCACTGGCGAGCCCAGTGGGCCCTCCAGCAAGATCCGGACCAAGGATGCAGGTCAGAGACCTGGGTGTCCCAAAAAGAACTGTCAGGGCAGAGACCCTGGGGCCCGTTACAGGAACCCTCCCAGACCAGCTGCAGTTATGCTGAGTCCCAACCCTTCTCTCCAAGCTTCAACTCTCTAACAAAATAGACTGGAAAGGAACACCAAGCTGGGCCCAGGGCCACTCCATGGAGAAACTATCTAGTCCAAACTCCTCATTTAAAAACTGGGCAGCCTTACAACTGCATGTGATTTTATAATTCTTTTAATTTTTAAAAATGGAAAAAAACAGTTTGGAGGAGGGAAAGATCACACTGACAGAGCTCGGACTTGACCCTTCCTAAGACTATAAGGAGGTGGGCAGATGTCCTCTTGGAAGTACATGAGCTGCAGAAATCAGTTGATGTGGAAGATGTGTATGTGTGTACATGTGTGGGGGCGTGTTTTGTGCAGGGGCCAGGGAAGCAGCATTTCTAAGCCCTTCTTTAGATGGTTTCTTTGGGAGTAGGAGAAATTAATAATCAGCTCACTGAGCCCATGTCCTCAGGGAAAGGCATGTTTGTCAGAACCTGAGTAGGGAAGAAAGGGAGGAGTGAGACCTTGAGAGAGGGGCAAGGGGCAGGCCCCAGTCAGCATCTGCCGAAAGGCTCCTGCCCACCTTCTGAGCCATTTGCAGGGCCTGGGCTGGGAATCCTGGGATCCTAGGATGTGCAGCATAGAACCAGGACTCTGCCTCCCCTCCAACACCTGCCCAGACCTACCACACAGGATGTCTTGTCACCCTTAAACATGTTATCCTATATGCCAAGCTGGCTCTTGCCTCAGCCTCCCAAGTAGCTGGGAATACAGGCATACAGCACAACGCCTATTTGTTGTAGTTTGGCTGAGGTTGGGTTCGAACCTGCCACCCTTGGTATATGGGGCTGGTGCCCTATCCACCGAGCCACAGGTACCGCCCAATCCTGAACTTTTTAGACTAAGAGTCAAATGTGAGGTAGGGAGAAAACTCCTTTATTCTCATGTCCCAGGAGATGACCAGCACAAAGACAGCTATGATGCAAAGGAAAGGTGATGGGCCTCAGAAGAGCTGAGTTCAAATTCTAACTATGCCACATATCAGCTGTGTGACCTGAGGCAAGTCAATTAAGTGTTCTAGGGCTTAGTCGTTCAGTCCTGAAAAAGACAATAATAATGTCCACCTCATAGATCAAATGGCCACTGTGTTTAAGTATAACTTGCAAGTTATAAGGCCCTAAGATATTGTCATCAAAACCAAGTGAAAAGTCTCCAATTTGCTAGATTCTCTGTAGAAATATTTTGACCCTCAGCCAAGTTACTCCCTACCAAGTTGCATGAGCTAATGAAATAGATTCTTGTTTTAATATCAGCCTTGTTTAATACTAGAGACAATTAGGAAATTAAATCTGCCACAAAAAGAAAACTAGTAATAAAACACCCTGGAACTGTGTTTTTCATTTATTTGGTTTTTTTTTTTTTTGCATTAATTGCAGTTCTGGGTTATTTGTTCCCCTTAATTTAAAGTAAATGAGTTGTTCTCTGTGATTTATTTTAAGCTGACAGGGGTGAGGACGATGATGATCACATGGGAACATCTACCATATACCAGCCACGCTCTTGTTTAATTTCATTCTCATTATGGCCTTTGAGAGAAACTTGATTATCCTCACGGAGAGGAGGATCAGAGGCTCAAAAAGGTTAAGTAACTTGCCCCAGGAAACACAGCTAGCAGGTGGCAGAGGTAGGATTTGATCTTCAGAGCCCAAACCCAGAAAGAGTGTTGAAGGACAAAACTAGGGCCCATTTGAAGGGGGCATGATCTACAAGCACAGGCTTGGGGCTTTGTTCCCTCGTGGCCCGTTAACAAGCCATATCTATGTCCCTTGATGCCCAACAGCCCCCTCAGTGGCACCCTCAGGACTCAGCGGAGGAGGTGGAGCCCCTGGAGAACTCATCGTCAACTGGACGGTAAGGGGACAGGGACACGACCCCTCCTCCTCCTCCCTTCCTGACTCATCTCCCACTTGAGCAGTGAGCAGAAAGGAGCATCGCACAGTTCTGATTCAAAAGCAGACAAGAGTCTGCTCCTCTTGGTACCTCAAGGTGCCTCTATTACACCCTGCACCTGCAGCTGCTCACACAGATCCACTGTGAATCAAAACACTGCAGGCACAGGCGTCCTGGGGCCTCCCCTCGTGGTGAAGGTTGGGTGGGACCAGAGGATGGGCAGGGAAATGCACCACGGCCCCTCGCCCATGCCACACTCTTGCCCCCCAGCCCATGGCACGGGAGTACCAGAACGGAGACGGCTTCGGCTACCTGCTGTCCTTCCGCAGGCAGGGCAGCACTCACTGGCAGACCGCCCGGGTGCCTGGCGCTGATGCCCAGTACTTCGTCTATAGCAACGAGAGCATCTGGCCTTACACACCCTTCGAGGTCAAGATCCGCAGCTACAACCGCCGCGGGGATGGGCCTGAGAGCCTCACTGCACTAGTGTACTCGGCTGAAGAAGGTGGGCTGCCCTCTGGGCCACCACTCGCCCCTAGCCCAGCCGCCTGTCCATAGGAGTATAGGGCAGAGAGAATGCTGCTCATCCTCCCATCCCCAGCTTAACTACCAGCAGGAGGTGGAAAGGACAGCTGGGTTCTCAGTCACCAGCCACGGTCTGGCCCTTGCTAACCCCGTGTCTCCCCTCAGGCCCGGGGGAAGGAGGAGGGAGGCTCTGTGGGAGAAGAAAGAGGCCCTGAGGGATCTCTCGGGGCTCCCACTTGGCTTTCATCCTGGCCTGGGTTATCCCCCAAACTCCTAAGCAATGTCAATACCAGTTGTGGGCTTCTCTGTAGGACACAGGGAGGCCTTGGGAGTCGAAATCTTTTCTGTATCGGTTCCCAGAGCCCAGGGTGGCCCCCACCAAGGTCTGGGCCAAGGGGGTCTCATCCTCAGAAATGAATGTGACATGGGAGCCCGTGCAGCAGGACATGAATGGCATCCTCTTGGGGTATGAGGTGAGTACCTATCTAGGGCCAAGAGAGAAAGGGGTGCTGGGACTTCAAGGCCAGGTTGGGGGCAACTGACAGCCCACTAGTCATTTCTCTGGAATCACTTGTGCACCTCAAACTGAGCACCCAGTCTGTGTAGCACCGTGGGTGCAGACCTCACTAACTAAGAGCCACGCTGGTGCCCACTACACAAGACAGTCCTAGGGACAGCCTTGCAGGAAAGGCCTGGCTGGGTGGACCCAGCACTGGAAGCTGGGAGGCCAGGAGAATAGCAGGTCTGGGAGGCAGAATGGCCTGCCCTCATGCCAGAGCCCATTTGGCCTGGCATCCTGCGGCTGCACAGAGGACAGCATGAGCCCCTCTACATACAGACAATTGTCCTGTCCCGGGGAAGTCTGAGCCCACTGATGACTCCACATGGGGGTACCTGTGAAGTAGGTGAAAAGCAAGAGGGAATAAGAGAGAGAGAGAAAAGACGGGGTATAGTGGCTCATGCCTGTAATCCCAGCATTCTGGGAGGCCAAGGTGATGGATTGCTTGAGCTCAGGAGTTCCGAGACCAGCCTGAGCAAGAGTGAGACTCCCTCTCTACTAAAAATAGAAGAATTGCCAGGCCTATAGTCTCAGCTACTCAGGAGGCTGAGATAAGAGGATGTCTTGAGCTCAGGAGTTTGAGGTTGCTATGAGCTATAACACCAGGGCATTCAACTCCAGGGTGACTAAGTGAGACTCTGTCTCAAAAAATGTTGAGGCCGGGTGCAGTGGCTCACGTGTGTAATCCTAGCACTCTGGGAGGCTGAGGCAGGTGGAATGCTTGAGCTCAGGAGTTCGAGACCAGCCAGAGCAAGAGCAAGACCCCCATCTCTAAAAAAATAGCCAGGAGTTGTGGCAGGCGCCTGTAGTCCCAGCTACTTGGGAGGCTGGGGTAAGAGAATTGCTTGAGCCCATTTGAGGTTGCTGTAAGCTATAATGCCACAGCACTCTACTGAGGGCAACAAAGTGAGGGTCTGTCACAAGAGAAAGAAAAGAAGGAAGGAAGGAAGAGAGAAAGAGGAAGAAAGGAAGGGAGGGAGGGAGGGAGGAAAGAAGGAAGGAAGGAAGGATGGACAGAAGGACCTGTGGCTCAAAGGAGTAGGGTATCAGCCCCATATGCTGGAGGTGGTGGGTTCAAACCCAGCCCCAGCCAAAGACTGCAAAAAAAAAAAGGAGGGGGAGAAAGAAAAAAAGAAAGAAAGAAAGAAAGAAAGAAGGAAAGGAAGGAAGGAAGGAAGGAAGGAAGGAAGGAAGGAAGGAAGGAAGGAAGGAAGACAAGAAAGATAGATCAAGAACTGGTACTCAAAAAAAAAAAAAAAAGAAAGAAATAGTACTCAAGACTGAGTCAAAAGGACCAGGGTGAACAGGAGAGGAACAGAATGAGAGGGGAGGGGCCAGGGCAGCTCCGAGATCCTGGGCTTGACTGCTGACCCTCAGGGACCCCTGCCTCTTTCAGATTCGTTACTGGAAAGCTGGGGACAAAGAAGCAGCTGCCGACCGAGTGAGGACAGCAGGGCTGGACATCAGTGCCCGAGTCACTGGACTGCACCCCAATACCAAGTACCATGTGACCGTGAGGGCCTACAATCGGGCTGGCACTGGGCCTGCCAGCCCTTCTGCCAATGCCACAACCATGAAGCCCCGTGAGTCTGTCTGCTTGGGCTGGGGTGGGGGTAGGAGTATGTTTTGGAGGGTGGGCGCCTCTAGGATCACTCTTTCTCCAGTGAATGGACAAATGCTGTGGCCCATAAGCTCCAGGCTGGACAGAATCCAGGCAGCAAGCCTAATGGAAATAAGCGAGTGGAATTCATGGCCTCTGAAATTCCTGTCTCTTCTCCAACCTTTGGATTTTCATGAGCTTTTTTTCTTAGGCAGTGTTAACAAAGTGTTCTGGGCATAATTGCTATGGGCAGACATGCAGAAAAGGACTGGCTAAAGAATAGGGCTGCAGGGGGCAGGGACACGTTCGGACATCTCCCCAACTCTCCCTCCCTGGCAGCTCCACGACGACCTCCTGGCAACATCTCCTGGACTTTCTCAAGCTCCAGTCTTAGCATTAAGTGGGACCCTGTGGTCGCTCTCCGAAATGAATCTGCAGTGACTGGGTATAAGGTGAGGAAGGGATCAACCATTACAGGCTTGGTGAGGAACAGTGCCACTGTCTTTCCAGTGAACACAGAGGCTGCAATTTATAGCAAGGGACCTGAGTGAGACATAAGCCAAAGGTTTGTGACCGTGAGTGGCATGAAGTACATAAATGATTCTTTGGGTAACTTATAGTGAGAAATTATTGAAACAGAAGCAGATGGTATTGCTGTGGAAAGGTGGGTTTTATGAGAGCAGTGATGGCCTGGGTCCTTCCAGCCTAAGAAATCTGCAAAAACATCTGGGCATGGTGGCGGGCGCCTGTAGTCCCAGCTACTCAGGAGGCTGAGGCAAGACAATCACCTAAGCCCAAGAGCTGGAGGTTGCCGTGAGCTGTGACGCCACAGCACTCTACCGAGGGTGACAAAGTGAGACTCTGTTTCTAAAAAAAAAACAAAAACAAACATTTTAGCTGCTTGCAAGCTTTCCTTCCACCAACAAAGAGCTTGGTCACTGGGCAACAGGAGGGGTGAGGGGGCAGGACTGCAAGGACTCAGAACTATAGGGGCTCTTTCCAGTGTCTAGAGCTGGGGAAGACAGAATGATCAGCCTTGGTGTAAGAAAACGCCACTTAGAAACCTCCTTCCCACAGATGCTATACCAGAATGACTTGCACCCGACTCCCACACTTCACCTCACCAGCAAGAACTGGATAGACATACCAGTCCCGGAAGACATTGGCCATGCCCTGGTACAGATTCGGACTACAGGGCCTGGAGGGGATGGGATCCCAGCTGAAGTCCACATCGTGAGAAATGGAGGTGCTGTCCCTGCCCAGCCTTATCCCCTAAGAGTACATCCAGATGCTTGGTGAAGAGATCATTCCCACTCAAGCCCCCCAACCTAGATTGCAAGGGGAAAGTGGAAGGCAGACAGAAACCAGTGCAAAATGGTCCTAGAATTGTCCAAGCCCCTCCCCACCTTCTATCCACCCCTAAACACCCTTGAGTGTACTCCTTGTATGGGGTACAGGGGGAGGCTGAGACCAAACAGCAGAAGCAAAGGTCTTACAAAATGCTGTAAAAAGAGGGCTGGGAATACCATCAGCTGACTACTCTCCCAGGCCCACAGCTAGCCCTCTGCAAGTCTCCTTAGGAAAGATCTGGATCCTGTCTCAAGGGTGGGTCTGGGCTGGTCCCAGGTCCCCTGACTCAGCCTCCTCATTTCTGCTGGCTGGTTTCAGGCACAAGCATGATGGTGGAGAATTCAGCAGTCTGCCCAGTGCTGCATCCCGGCACCATTCTGACCCACTCCGTGACAATGCTGGTCCTCATAGGCTCTCTGGAGCTCTGATCTCAGCACCCTCCCTCTGTACCACAGCTGGACACCAACTCTGACAGACACAGCCAGCTGGCTCCGGCCCCTTCTTGCAGAAAGGTGGCTCAACACTGTGCCCGAGAGTGATTGGTTTTAAACACCTACTTTAAACAGTGCTCTTTTTTGTAGGAGGTAGGATATTTTATATTCTGCCAGAGGTTAGAACCCACATGAAGATTTTTTTCTTTAAATCAAGAGGCACGAGGCAGTAACGTTCCACGACGGTACTACACTCTATGCCTGGACCCTCCACAGTGCCTGGATGGAAGGAACAGGCCTAGAGGAAGAAGGGATTTTAAACACATATCTTCAACTCAGCTGAGACGGCACTCGGGGACCACATATGGACTCTGACACTTGAGAGCAAGGGCCTAGGCCCAGCAGGAGCAGCAGACATGAACCGGGGCTGAGGAAGTGGAACAAAGCGAACATCACCATCCTTCAGTCTAAGGAAAGGGGCAAACCCTGGGACCAAGAACTCTTCCTACTTTCTCCTTTTGAGGAGCCACGCTGCTGGACCCTGTCCTCAATAACTTCCTAAGGGCCCCTGCCTGCCCAAGGGGCTGAGAACCAATGCCTTGAGCCTGAGCTCCTTTGACTTTTGGGGAGGATACTCCAGTCTGCTATGGGTAGGAGCTGAGAAGGGTTGAGAGGCCAGGCCAGCCTTGAGAAGGGTTGAGAGGCCAGGCCAGCCTTGGCCTGAAACAGTCACAATCCAGGTGATGTTACTCTCATCCAACACTGCCAACCCGACCCTGTCATCCCCAAGGTGACATGGCCACTTACAGCAGCTGGGTGCCTAAAGGGCTTATCTTGGAGAGGTCTACCACCCCACCAACACCCATCCTGCACAGTCCCTCCAGGGTTGGGGCTGGAGACAGCCAACTGTGTACTCACCTCTCTCGCCAGCTCTGCCTGAGACCAGTGGCCACCCCTAGCACTGACTCATCCACCTGGGAGAGTAATGCAGCATTCATTTGTTGTGTCCTAGAATTGGGAGGCTTCTGAGAAAGGCAGAGGATAAACGTGGCCCTGTATGCTCCCGGGAATGGCAAGAACCACTCCCCAGAAATGCCTTGAACTGCTCTTGCATTTCCCCAGAAGGCAATGGGGTTAATAAATGGGACATCCTATTTTAAGCTCTGGGTATATTACCAGTCACAGAACGTTAAGAGTTAGCAGAGGCCTTTGACCTCAACTTTTCCAAACCCCTCACTTTATAGATGAGGAACTGAAGGCCCAGAGAGCGTTAGGGACTTCCCAAGGTCACACACAGTGTGTAAGTGATGGGGATGAAACGAGAACTTGACTCTCCCACCTTCCTGTTTAAGGCTTTTTGTCTATCCAGAGGAAGGAGCCAGTGCTCTGGCCTGGCTAAGAAGGTGGTTGAGGCCATTGGAGTGTGAAAATTCTGCTTCAGGGGGTTTGGCATGGCTGGGTCCCAGCCCAAGGCACAGGCAGATTCCAGGAGACATCCAGTCCTTCTTTGCCTTCTGAGCCTAGCTTCTGCTGTGACCTCAAAATGCAGTGCTAGCTTAAAGCCTTTAGGGCCCCCAACCTTTGCTCCAAGAAAAGAAGCCAAAGCCAGAACAGATTCCCCAAATCCAGGTAACAGTGGCAGTATGACCAGAAAACTCGTTTGACAGGTGGCCCTCCACCGGGAGCAGTGAGACAGGCATCTTAAAAAGGGCAATGTCCCCGGAAACTCCCTGAGCCTGTTTTCTGTAGTTTACAGTTAGAGTTCTATTTTGTTATAGTTTTTTAAACTTTTAAGTCCTGCTCTATTTTCCTGGGCAGGTTTGTGTTGATGTTTACCCACTACAATTTTTTAAAAATGTAAGCTCATTTGCCTTCTATCTGTCACCACTAAACCCGTGTCCCAACCCATCACCAGCACAGCTTCCCTGGAGCTGGCTGATCAAATCCTCCTCACCTGTTCCTAACCCCCATATGCAAGGGTGCTAGGGGATCAGGTGTGTGACCATCCTTCCCTAAGAGGGACCCCAAACTTGGTCTAGCGTCCTTCCTGGTCCCTGTTGGCTTCGATTTGGCCTGCCTGGCTCTCTATCAGAAAGAAGACGCTAAAGGAAACAAACCTCCTTCCAAGGCTTATCTGATTCTTTCCCCACTGCCTTGAGCTGCAGTGGGGGACAGGTGTCTAACTGTTGGGCTGGGGGAATGAACTGGTAAATGGGAGGCTGTAGCCCCTAGCTTGAGATAAGATACTTACTCAGGACTAAGTACCTTAATTCTCAGGAGGTCTATTCAGAAGGGGAGGAAGGTGGACCTGTTGGGAGACCCAGTAAGGGTGTTTAACTAGGAAAACCTTACCGCTGTGCTGGCAGAATCTGAGGAACATGGAACTATACTAAAACACATGTTCCTGCAGTCTAGAGATTTCAGGTAGAGTACTAGCCAAGGTTTATTAGGTGGTAGGTGACTTAAGAACATGCAAGTGTGTAAAATGGAACAGCCTCTTGCTGGGGTGGCTTGTACATGTGCTTACTCAGAGAAGTCTAGATGTCTTCTAGACATCCTCCTGCTCAAGGTTCTCCGACTTCTGTCTTCTCTGCTTAGTTGGGCTGGTGGGAGCAGGGAGTGTGGCTCACTCTATGGTCAAGACTCAGTCTGGATTCTCACCTCTCTGACACACCAAGCCCAAGGAAGTTACACCAAGTACTCTGTACCACAGCTTAGTGGCCAAAGGACTAAGGGCAGAGACGGCCTGCAAATACCTCTTCAGGCCCCAGGGAGACAAATGCCCTCCATTCTGCACAGACTTGGGCTCAGCCTGCAGAGCCCTTTGCTCCTTGCCGTGGCTACTGGTCCTTGTTGCTTTATCAGTCCAGATGTATACCCCACCCTCAGGGAGGGCAGCTCTCTCCAGATGGAGTCTTAGGGCCCAGCAAGTTCAGGTCATCTACTTTTCATTCAGGGCAGCAAAGATACAGACGGTGCCAGTGAGTAGCAAGGCCATGGGGATAGGGAGGAAGGGTGGTATCTTTCTCTTTGGATAAAGTAACAATAGGAGAGAGTGAGGTTAGACATAAAAAAAAAAAAAAAAAAAAAAAAGAAAATAAAAAAAAAAAAAACCAATCCAATTTGAACCTATAATAAGGAAATGGTTTATTTTTTTGGGACGTTTGAGGAATTTTTATTGGTGCTGACATGCGGTCTATTAAGGTGTTAAATAAG
>CAUYON010119019.1:0-13229 GCA_963573935.1 Arctocebus calabarensis
TCCCTTTTCACAGTCCCTGCAACCTTCTAAGATTTCTTTTCTTTTGAGACAGAGCCTCAAGCTGTCCCCCTGGGTAGAGTGCTGTGGCATCACAGCTCACAGCAACCTCCAATTCCTGGGCTCAAGCGAGTCTCTTGCCTCCACCTCCCAAGTAGATGAGACTACAGGCGCCTGCCACAACACCCGGCCATTTTTTGGGTTGCAGCCATCATTATTGTTTGGCGGGCCCCGGCTGGATTCGAACCCACCAGCTCAGGTGTACGACGTGGCTGGCGCCTTAGCCCATTAAGCCACAGGTGCCGAGCCCAGCAGGTTGTTTTTATGTTTATGAGATGACTGCTGTGACAGAGACATGTCTGGCAACTTCACACAGAAGGGGTAATGAACCACTGGAGCATGTCAGAGCCTGCAAGTTCAATGTTGAAAGACTATTAGAAATGCTCTGACGGGGAGCTAGGCAGAGGGACAAGAGGTCAGCCTGCGATCTATGGCCAGGCTCCTTCCACAGAACAGAGACAAGGTCAGGTCTGTCCTGAGAGTAGCCACTGTAGGGAAGGAGGGATAGGGAGAGGTGGGGTGGCAGAGGGGCAGCTTTGGCTGTATCTCTAACATTTTCTTTCTTTAAAAATACAGGAAAGAGAGAGAGCTGATGTAAATAAGGCAAAATGTTAACATTTGTTAAATCTGTCAGTGGGCACATGGGTGTCTGTTATATTATTTTCTGTACTTGTTAGAATGTTGAAAATATCACATAATAGGCCAGGCACGATGGCTCTTGCCTGTAATCCTAGCACTCTGGGAGGTCGAGGCTGATGGATTGCCTGAGCTCACAAGTTCAAGACCAGCCTGAGCCAGAGTGAGACCTCTTCTCTAAAGAAAAAAAAAAAATAGACGGATGTTGTGGCAGGCGCCAGTAGTCCCAGCTTCTTGGATGGCTGAGGCAAGAGAATTGCTTAAGCTCAAGAGTTTGAGGTTGCTGTGAGCTGTAGAGTGACACGGCACTCTACCGACGGCAACAGAGTGAGAAAAAAATAATAATAATGATAATAATAAAAAATATTTTAAATGAAATTGTAAAATAATAAGAGAGGGTTGTGCATCAGAGAGAAGAGATTACTCTGGACACCACACAGAGGCTGACCTGGAAGGGCGAAAGGCTGCAGGCTACTGTGATGAGGCAGGCAGGAGGGGAGAAGGGGAGAAGGGCCCCCATCTTCCCTCTGAGGCACCACAAGGTGGCTGCCCCCTTTGAGTGTGAGTGTGCGTGCGTGTGAGAACATCTCCTGTCTTCCCTCATCAGAACTACCTTTCTTTTTCTTCTCTTTTCTTTTTTTTTTTTTTTTGAGACAGAGCCTCAAGCTGTCACCCTAGGTAGAGTGCTGTAGCATCACAGCTCACAGCAACCTCCAACTCCTGGGCTCCTGGGCTCCAGCGAGTCTCCTGACTCCGCCTCCCAAGTAGCTGGGACTACAGGCACCTGCCACAATGCCCGGCCATTTTTTGGTTGCAGCCGTCATTGTTGTTTGGCGGGCCCGGGCTGGATTCGAACCTGCCAGCTCAGGTGTATGTGGCTGGCGCCTTAGCCCGTTGAGCCACAGGCGCCGAGCCAGGAAAGATAAATCTTATGAGGCAAGATTCCATGTCAGCCAAAAATGAGGGGCCATCCTTCACTCTTCATTCTTCCCCTTCTCTGTGTCTCCCTATTTTCTTCCTCCTATACGCTCTTCCAATTAGATTTTTTTAGCAACACAAAGTGCTTTTCTTTCTTTCTCTCCTTATTTCCCTAAACAGCATATTAACGTTAGAATTTCTTCCAGTGTTAGAAAAATCAGAGGGGAAGTTTAGAAGGGCTATCCTAAAAGGATCCAGCCATGTAACATGAAATATAGTTGTAGTAACTATTACTAATAGTTAACTATTAACTAGTATTAACATGGGCTGAGGCCTTTCTGGACAGCCCTCATGTGGCTTTGTAGATTATTTTCTATTCTAAAACACTAGACTTTTACTGTTCTTGCTGGGACATTCTCCTGTCATTAAGTAACAATCCCCTGGCGGTGCCTGTGGCTCAGTGAGTAGGATGCTGGCCCCATATATCAAGGGTGGTGGGTTCGAACCTGGCCCCAGCCACTCAGGAGGCTGTGGCAAGAGTATCGCCTAAACCCAAGAGCTGGAGGTTGCTGTGAGCTGTGATGCCCCTAAACCCAAGAGCTGGAGGTTGCTGTGAGCTGTGATGCCCCAGCACTCTACCGAAGGCGACAAAGTGAGACTCTGTCTCTAAAAAAAAATAATAATAAGTAACAATCCCCATTATTTATGAAATAACTGTTCAGTAATTTTAGAGCACTGTGTATTTACAAAGTTAGCTAATCTCAGGACTGGGTGCTGTGGCTCACACCTATAATCCTCGCAATCTGGGAGGTGGAAAAGGAGGGATTCCTTGAGCTCAGGAGTTGGAGACCAACCTGAGCAAGAGGGAGACTCTGTCTCTACTGAAAATAGAAGAATTAGCTGGGCATGTTGACAAGAACTTGTAGTCCCAGCTGCTGGGGAGGCTAAGGCAGGATTGCCTGAGCGCAGGAGTTTGAGTTTGCTGAGAGCTAGCTGGTACCAGGACACTCTAGGTGACAGAGTGAGACTCTATTTCAAAAAGAAAAAAAAATTAGCTACTTGGAGCTTGCTCGTTTTGTGCACTCGCCAAACTTTTACAGGGTGTTTCGAACCTGGGGTTAGCCCAGTTCACTTCTGGCAGGAGAAGAATTCAGCACTTGTCTCAAAGACCAGAGAAAGAAAGAAAAGGTACAGATTCTCAAATGCTTCCTTGTTGGAACTTCTGTCGCCAACCCTCCCTCACCCTCGGCCAACACACCTGTTCCATCTTCCCCCGCACAACACAACACAAAGGATACTGAGATTTTCTGCGGCTGCCCAGAAGGAGAGCAGTAAAATAAAGGTACAAGTAGAGGGTGGCAAAGAGGAGAAGCTAAGAAAGAAGGCCGGGCCTTCGCGGCACTCTGCAGCCAGTGTCCTGGGGACAAGATACAAAAGCAGTGTTGGGGGTGCAGCAGGGCACGCTGGATAAAATCTCCCCCAGAGCTGATGCTATCACCATCTGAAAACCATCTTCCCTTCCAAATTTCACGTCTCCATTTTTCAGGAGTTTTCTGAATTCTCTTGTGATCTCGTGCCAGAAAACACAGCTCTGTGCGTCTTCAGTCTGGGAACAGATCAGCCTGGGATGGGAACCTTTGAAAAGATCCTGCAGGATAGGAAAGGAAATTCAAACTGGGAATGTGGAATTTACAACAGAAACAAACAGTCTGCCAGTCCCTTTCAGATCTGAGTCTAAATTTAGATCGCCCTATAGAAGAACGCACATGGCCTGGAAAGCCTTGCTGCCAGGCTGAGGTCTCTTGACTGCTTCCATTTTTAGACTGCTGGAGGAAATTTACGTTGGTTTTTCATTTTGTTTTGGACTTAGAAGGCTTCTGAAAAGCGAGCCCTTGGCTTTAGAGACTCTTATGGGTTTGTTTCTGTGTTGTACTTGGCGTAACCTCATAATGTCTGCAACAAACTCTTCTCATTTCATTGTTAGAACATAGAACTTGAAGGATATCTGCTTGGTGTAACCAAAAAAGTTATAGGCGCTAACTATTCCTAACTTAAAGTTTCAATGGCCTTTGAATTTGTTTTCCTTTTTTTAGAGACAGTCTCACTTTATTGCTATTGCCCTTGGTTGAGTGCTATGCCGTCACAGCTCACAGCAACCTCCAACTCCTGGGCTTAGGCAATTCTCTTGCCTCAGTCTCCCAAGTAGCTGGGACTACAGGTGCTGCCGCAACGCCTGGCTATTTTTTTATTCTTTTGGAGTTTTTGGCTGGGGCTGGGTTTGAACCCGCCACCTCCCGTATATGGGGCCAGCACCCTACTCCTTCAGCCACAGACACCGCCCTGGCCTTTGAATTTTTAGTTTTAAGAAAAACCCCAGCAACTTGGAGACACAACAGCAAGGTACCCCCTGTGCATCTTCCTTAGTTTGACCAGTGACAAGGGAGGGAATTGGTTTGGGGACATTCACCACTTGCTGTGGCCCCAGAAATTCCTGTCATCTGTCCCCTCATCCTCTTTGTCAACAAGGCACACCCTATCCTCCTGCCCAACTTTGTTCAAGTTGCTCCCTCTTTCTGGAATGTTCTTCTGTCCCTCCTTTCTACTTACCCTTCCTGGGTCTGTGTAAGTGCTGCCTCTCCAGAAGAGTGCTTTCTAATGTCATCAACCGATGTCATTTTTCCTTTCATTTTATTAAATGGCAAATCAATCTATTTGCATCTCATGCAGGCCCTGTATTGTGATCGTGTCTATGTATATCTGATCTCCCTTCCCAGCTTGTCAGACACTTGGCTGCCTGATCCATGGCTGATTTGCCTTTGTTTCTTCAAAAGGACCTAGGCTAGTGTCTAGCACATGGTAGAAGTTCAGTAATTACATGAAGTACAAATGTATGGACGCGGCCGTAAGTGAGAGAGAAGATGGCTCTCTCAGTGGCCAGACAGTACCCTGCAGGTATGTCGGATGGGAAAAATGTAGTTCAGAACAGTGAGCTGTGTCTTGGCCCTGTCCCCAGGCAGCAAGAGCACAGGGCGTTTGCCTCCACCCATCTCCAGCCTTGCTTTGCTTTTCTTCCCTCTGCATTCTAGCCAAACCCTTCTCTGCATCACTGGAGAACATCACGCCCATTTCCTGGTCTGCAGCTTTTGTTATGACTTCTCCCTACTTGAAATACCCAACTTCTCTGCTTCTAAGTTTTGCTCTCCCTTCAAGGCTCAGTTGGAGTCCACCCCTTCCAGGATGCCTTCCTTGACCAGTCTAGTCTTCTGTAGCACCGTGCTATGAAGAAAGGGCAATGGATTAAGACTCACCATCCTTGGATTATAGTTTCTGCTCAGCACTGAGCCATTTGCTTTGTCTCTCTTGATCTCTGACTCTTCACCTATAAAATGAGTTCTTGAATTACCTGGTCTCTAAATCCCTAAGGTAAATACATTCTATGATATTTGTCTCTCCGATCTTGGAACTTCTAACACTCATAGCATTGCAACCATTCACTTGGTACCAAACCTATGCTAATGTGTATTGTTATTTATCTTTTTTATATGCATGTCTGGTTCATCCAATTCATTTACAACTCCTTAAAGGACTAAAAATATGTCTGTTAATTATTTGCAGCCCCATCATTTAGGATGAAAGTTTTGGCAATAAATGTTTTTTGGTAATGGTAACAACAACAAATAATTATAAATGCCTGTGCCGTTTCTCCTAGTGTTGCTTGGAAGGTGAAGTTGCTGCCTCAAACATCCTTTGTACTTCTGGCTGTCCAGAATGCAAGGGTTGTCTACTGACACAGGCAGTACTAATAGTGGTTAAGACCATGGGATCCACTCCTTATTTGCTTGTGAATTTGTGCTTTAGTGTAACTCCTTAAAATTCTTGAGTTTTATGTAGGAAAGATAATCTCAATATTGGCAGGTATGATTGAATGGTCAACCCAAGCTTCATTTCTAACCTCCTTCTCTCTTGTTTGCTACTGTTATACAGGCTAGAAAAAAGTAGAATGTTGTATTCTAGCTTCTCTTGCAGCTTGAATTGACAATGGAACACAGTTACCACCAGTAGGACCTAAATGGGGTCTGTAGGTATTGTTGCTTCTCTTCTGTGTATCCTTTTATTCTGCCTGAAAAACACATGCAATGGCAAGAGCTATAGCAGCTATTTTGTGGCCATGAGGGGACAAGCAGAAAATGAAAACCAACATTTTAAGGCTGGTAGAACAGACATATATAGGGACCCTGGGTCCTTGAAGTTGCTTCACTTAGCAGCAGTCCTAGCCTTGGACTATATACTTTAGGACTTCTTGTCATATGAGAAAAATGTTCCTGTTTCCCATCCATTTAAACTACTGTTGTGGAGGTTTTCTATGACTTGCAACTAAATGCATCACTCATGAGCCCACCACTTCACAGTCTTGTTGTAAGAATAAATGAGATTATAATGCAAATCTCTTAGACTCTTCCATATCAATAACATATATTATTGTTATTTCTTTTTAAAGTATGCTTGCATTATGAATCTCCTTTTTCCTAACTCCAATCCTGCAACATCTGAGCTTCATAAGGGAAGAAATATGTGTCCTAATCATCGTTTTTTAAAATCAACCTATGAATTCCTGAGGCAATATTACCATCTCAAAGATGCGACACAGGCAATATCTTTTGAAAAAGTAAGAAAATTTGAACATTGAGCCACGATGTTGGCCTTACCCTATCTCCAGCCTTCGCCCACGTGTGTACTGGTAAACCCATGTCTAAGAAGCAGCTTTCCATGGGGCCATCCTTTGCCCCTGCACGTATAAAATCTTCCCCACGTCACACCTGAATGGCCTTCCCTGGGTCTTCCCATGCTGGGTCATTCTCAGCTTGCACACACTGGCCTCCCCAGAGACGCCTTCTCTTTTCTGGTGCTGCTTTCCCCATTACTGTCCCTCTGGACCTCCTGCTTATTTTCTCCTGTAATTGTGTCGTCTGTTTGTTTGTTTGTCTCACCTGCTAGGCTGCGCCCTTCATTCCAGCAGGGTCAGGTCTGCTGTGTTCACCAGTACACCTGAGCAGGTAGCCTCAGGACTGGTAGCCTTAGTAGTGCTCAGTAAATATTTGTTAATTCATTGTTTCAGGAAAATTCTGGGGGTAATATAGAAAAATTCCCTCAAGAGACCAAAGAAGGACTCCGACCAGTCCAGTGTGACCAGTTAGATGAGTAAATCCGAGGTTATTTCCTAGGGGCGTGCCTCTGGGTGGCCCAGGAGCTTTCCAGTGTGCAAAATCCACCTCTGCGCACCCTCTGGCATGGCCTTCAACCCCTTCCTCTCTAGTGAGGCAGAGCTTTTACATTTATCATTGCTTGCTCACAGTGAAATAAATCAGACACCAGCAGTACCATTATCATGCTGTTAGGGCCTGTCAAGCAACCCATGCTTTGTTAATGACACCACGTATTACAATTTTCTATTAGGTGGGGATTTTAGTATTATAATTAAGACAAAGAAGTCTTTTTTTTTTAAACAAGAGTCTCAAGCTATCACCCTGGGTAGAGTGCCATGGCGACATCATAGCTCACAGCAACCTCCAACTCTTGGGCTCAAGCGATCCTCTTGCTTCGGTTTTATTTTTAGTAGAGACAGGGTCTAACTCTGGCTCAGGCTGGAGTCGAACCCATGAGCTCAAGCAATGCACCCACCTTGGCCTCCCAGAGTGTTAGGATTGTAAGTATGAGCCACTGCAGCAGGCTGACAAAGAAGTTTTAAAAAAGTCAGGGCCAGTCTATGCCAGACGCTTTAAGGCCAGAAAGTGCTGACTTACCCAGGAAGTATTGGGTGCTTTTCCGGGGCCCAGTAGTTGTCTTGGTGCTTGCTTAATCTACTCTGTAACAGCTTTGCTGAGCACTCCAGGTCAGCACAGCACTGCTCAGTTTCTATTATGTGGTGAGAACTTGAGTGTTTTCCTCGTTCATTAACCAGACTTCTACAGGCCCAATGCAATTTTAGTTCTACAGTAGGCTAAAATCTATGCTGATAAAAGAGGACAAAACCAGTGGTTTATTCACGTATCAAGAGGCCCCTTTGTTTTATAAAAAGATTCAAGACATTTCAAAAAGAATGAAGCCTCATTTTCAAAAATTCCTTTTGTGTTCAAATTTTCAGAAGGACAGTAACAATATTACACCAAGCAAAGTACATCCAAATCTTTCCCACACATGCAGTATTTAATTTACAAAGATTGGTTAAAAACACTCTGTCTTCCGGCTCGGCACCTGTGGCTCAACAGGCTAAGGCGCCAGCCACGTATACCTGAGCTGGCGGGTTCGAATCCAGCCCAGGCCTGCCAAAACAACAAAGACGGCTGCAACCAAAAAAAAAAAAAAATGGCCGGGCGTTGTGGCGGGCGCCTGTAGTCCTAGCTACTTGGAAGGCGGAGACAAGAGACTTGCTTAAGCCCAGGAATTGGAGGTTGCTGTGAGCTGTAATGCCACAGCACTCTATCCAGGGCGACAGCTTGAGGCTCTGTCTCAAAACAAAAAACAAACAAACAAAAAAACACTCTGTCTTCCAACTTGTCTGCACTTTTTCTTTTTTTTTAGAGACAGAGTCTCTCTAGGTTGCTCTGGGTAGAGAGCAAACTCTTGGGCTCAAGAGATCCTCTTGCCTGAGCCTCCAGAGTGGCTGGGACTACTGGCACCTGCCACAATGCCAACTAGTTTTTCTATTTTCAGTAGAGACAAGGATCCTTGTTCAGGATGCCGGGCCTTTTTTGGGGGGTGGGGGGACAGAGTCCTACTCTGTCGATCAGGCTAGAATGCCATGGCCTCAACTTAGCTGACAGCAAACTCAAACTATTGACCTCAAGCGATCCTTCTGTGTCAACCTCCCCAGTAGCTGGGACTACAGGTGTACACCACAACACATGGGTAATTTTTCTATTTTAGTAGAGTTGGAGTCTTGCTTTTGTTCTGGCTGACCTTGGCCTCCCAGAGGGCTCTGCCTAACCTTTGGCTTCTAATTCAATGTTTTCCTGTCTCATTTCACTGGAAAAGCCACCAAATGGCAGGGCAGGTCCGTAAACAGCAGTGATACGTCTACTAAGCTTAACATCCTAAACCACTTTGGCTTTAGGGAACCACACACCCCTGGGGGGGTTTGGTCTGTTGTATTTGGTGGCTGAGATTTGTTCTTTGCAAAAATCTTGGATGTTGATGACAGTGACAGGGGGAAACATACAGCAGAGGTGCCCACATAGGTGTGTGTGTTTTCTGAGCAGGTTGTATAGTTGGCTTATTCAACCTTGAAGCTCATGTTTTAGGAGAGCTGATTGAAATATTTAGAGGAGATTTAATTATAGGAGTTATGAGAAATTTTTAATCCACATTTCTCAAGGGAGTAATCAATGCATCTACTTAAGAAAAAAAAGGAACTGAATTTATAAAAGCCCCATACAAGGAGGCAAGAATAAAGAATGTGGGGTAATAAGTAGGAAATATACAACTTAATTAAAGCTAAGGAAAGACAATAAGTATTAAATAAATTCTCAAATAAATAAAAGAGAAGATTGAAGAAGAAAGATTTCCTAACTGTCCAAAACTGAAATTTTGGGCTCGGCGCCTGTGGCTCAGCAGGCTAAGGCGCCAGCCACATACACCTGAGCTGGCAGGTTTGAATCCAGCCCAGGCCCACCAAACAGCAATGACACCTGCAACCAAAAAAAAAAAAAAATGGCCAGGTGTTGTGGTGGGCGCCTGTAGTCTCAGCTACTTGGGAGGCGGAGGCAAGAGACTCGCTTGGGCCCAGGAATTGGAGGTTGCTGTGAGCTATGATGCTACAGAACTCTATTCAGGGTGACAGAGTGAGGCTCTGTATCAAAAAAAACAAAAAAACAAAAAAACCCTGAAATTTTGGAATTTGGACATATAGTAAACAATTTTTATTTTATTTTTATAATTGTATAAAGAATATAACATTCTAGGTGTGGTGGCTCAAGCTTGTAATCCTAGCATTATGGGAGACAGAGGCGGGAAGATCCTTTGAGCTCAGGATTTCAATACCAGCCTGAGCAAGAGCGAAACCCCACCTCTACTAAAAATAGAACAATCAGCCAGACGTTGTAGTGGGCGCCTGTAGTCCCAGTCACTCAGGAGGCTGAGGCAGGAGGATTGCTTGAACCCAGGAGTATGAGGTTGTGGTGAGCTAGCCTAATGCTATTGTACTTTAACTTGGGCAACAGTGAAACTCTGCCTTAAAAAAAAAAAAAAGAATAAAATAAAGTTATAATATATATGATCTAGAAATTTCTAGGAGTACAACTAAACTAATCCAAAACCACCTAAGTGTTTGTGAGTTAAACCTATTTTATCTTTTAGTATGTAATAGAAATAACAATTTTACGTAGATAATCCCAGTTAATTTTCATTCATTCATCATTCCTTACATCACTCTGGATGGCCAAGTCAGCAGGTTCATTTCCTTTTGAAATAGCTGATGCTGAAAGTAGCAACTAACTCAGCCAGTTCTGTGACACGCTCAGAGACAGCTCATCACAGGGCAGCTACTGGGGAACAGGTCACAAAGCCCCGACTTGCTGTGTGGCCTTTTCTGGTCGTGAACTATTTCTCTTTCCTGTTTACTCTTTTGGCTTACTGACATATACTTGTGCACCTAGAAGCGTGCTAAATACAGCACAAGGCAGAGAAAAATCAGTCTTACGCCCTTTCTGGCTTCATCCCCACAAGACTCATGCAAGTGTCTTTCTTGAGCACACAGAAGGAGTTTGGATGTCCAACAAGCACGAAGGGACAGACGCCCACTGCGTCTGAAACTCTGAGGGGAAGTCACAAAGTGAACGCAAACATTTTGATTCTTACAATTTGCTTTCTCTTAGAAGCTTGGTGCTACGTACAGGTTTGTTCCAGCTACCATCTAATGTAACTATGGTCCGTATTGCAGCTGTGCTGTTTAGCATTTCATAGTTAGACTTTTGGGAAGAAACTTGCAAAAGAAATAGACTTTTTTTTTAACACGGTAATAAAGAGCATGTAAATATAGGAGGTCTGTAGGGAAAGTCTCTAGCCATTGTTAATAAAATGAGAACAGTTTGTGTGACCTTGACGGCTGGATACTTTCTGGACACACCTTGTATGCTAAATTACATTTTTACCTAAAAGATTTTCTAAGTATTATAAGAGCATAACCTTTAACCTCTGTGGCTTCTCTGAGTACGGCTATAATTCATTGGATAGTAATAGCAGTAAGCTGGGTATGGTGGCTCACGCCTGTAATCCTAGCACTCTTTGAAGCCAAGGCAGGTGGATTGCTTCAGCTCAGGCATTTGAGACCAGCCTGAGCAAGGAGGAGACCTTCTTTCTAAAAAAATAGAAAAAATTAGTCAGGCATTGTGGAGGGCTCCTGTAGTCCCTGCTACTGGGGGGCTGAGGCAAGAGAATCGCTTGAGCCCGGGAGTTAGAGGTTGCCAAGGCCACAGAGCTAGCAAGTAGCATAGGCCCCAGAGCCTGTGCCAGCTCAATGTACAAGCCTGATTAGCACATGTGAGAAGCGGACCTCTGTACGCACTCAACTTTACATAAGGCCTTTCCAAAACTTGGTTTTTACCTTGTGTTTTCTGTCCCGATTCATTAAAATGTTATAAACCATAGAGGCAAAGTAATCTCCGTCCATCATTAGGAATACATATAGGAAATCTTTTTTAAAATCTTATTTTTATGAGACAGGGTCTTCCTCTGTTGCCCAGGATGGAGTAGGGTGTCGTGATCACAGTTCACTGCAGTCTCAAACTCCTGTGCTCAAACGATCTTCCCACCTCAGCCTCCAGATCATCACGCATGGTAGGAAACTTTGACTATGACGTTCCTGTACTGATGGTGGAAATAGAAGAAATCATGAAAAACATACAAGGGAGGAAAAGTGGAATAGCAAAGAATAGAAGGGAAGTCAGTGAACAGTAACAGTATTTTCAAAATTTGTCAAGGCCCAAAAGGGACATTTCAAAGTCAGCAAACATCCTTCGACTTTCAGTCTTAGAGGTAATTTTTAATTTGGGGGGAGGCAGTAGTCTTGTCTGTTTTCTTGGTTTTTGTTTGTTTGTTTTTGAGTAGTAGTCTTTTTTTGTTTGTTTGTTTTTGTTTTGAGACAGAGCCTCAAGCTGTCACCCTGGATAGAGTGCTGCGGCATCACAGCTCACAGCAACCTTCAATTCTTGGGCTCAAGCGAGTCTCTTGCCTCCGCCTCCCAAGTAGCTGGGACTACAGGCGCCTGCCACAATGCCCGGCCATTTTTTGGTTGCAGCCATCATTGTTGTTTGGTGGGCCCGGGCTGGATTCGAACCCGCCAGCTCAGGTGTATGTGGCTGGTGTCTTAGCCTGTAGAGTGCTGTGGCGTCACAGTTCACAGCAACCTCAAACTCTTGGGCTTAAGCAATTCTCTTGCCCCAGCCTCCTAAGTAGCTGGGACTAGAGGCGCCCACCGCAAGGCCCGGCTACTTTTTGGTTGCAGTTGTCCTCGTGGTTTAGCAGGCTGGAACCCACCATTCTCGGTGTATGTGGCCTGTGCCCTAACCACTGAGCTACGGGCCTGGAGCATGTTGAGTAGTTTTTTTGTCTATTTTTACTACACTTGATCTTAGCCAAAAGGCTAAGAAGCTTCTCTTCTTATCTGTTTTTAGTCTCCCAGTTTTATAAAGAAACAAACTGACATAAAAGGAACATCAAAGGACCCACTAAATCTGAATTTAAAATAAGCTAAAAAGCCTAGGGTTTTTCAAAGGTCAACAGTAACTGGATAAATCCTGAGGAATTTATTCTTGCATTATGTAAATCAGAACTCTAGACTGTCTAATCAAGTCCAATTATGCTGCAGCCATCTCAAAGAGTCTAATTTTATTTTCTTCTTGTTCTTAATTCCACCTGATGTTCATTGTCGGTTTCCTTCCACAAACTGTATTCGTGCACATTCCCAGGTCGTCTCCTTGAAATACTAATCCTTCCAGATATTTTTCTTACTCTTAATCTTTCACTTACTTCCCTCCCATCCTTTGCTACTCTGGTCTTGCTCTGTTGAACGTTAGTCATTCATGATGTGCGGCATTCCTTCCCTGGAGGGTGTGGGCTGAGTCACGGGAAGATGCTCTTTGCTGACAACTGGCAGATGAGGTGACCTCCATGCAGGAGAGTACGTGAGTGTTGTCCTCGCCACTGTTCACCAGCAGTCAGTTGGCTGTCCAGGGGCAGCACCACTGGAGTCCTGAGCCTGCTCCTCTAAAACATGGTTCATAAACGGGATCCCAGATTTGAGCTCGAGGAGCCTTTTTTAATATGCACTTTCCAAAATGGATTAGTGGGGTTCTCTTTGTTTGTTTTTTGTTGTTGTTGTTTTGTTTTTTCTGTAGAGACAGAGTCTCACTTTATCGCCCTCTGTAGAGTGCCGTGGCGTCACACAGCTCACAGCAACCTCCAACTCCTGGGCTTAGGCGATTCTCTTGCCTCAGCCTCCCGAGTAGCTGGGACTACAGGCGCCTGCCACAATGCCCAGCTATTTTTCTGTTTTGCAGTTTGGTCGAGGCCAGGTTTGAGGCTGGGTTTGAACCCGCCACCTTCGGTATATGGGGCCGGCGCCC
>CAUYON010119024.1:0-15074 GCA_963573935.1 Arctocebus calabarensis
CACCTGTGGTCCCAGCTACATGGGAGGCGGAGGCAAGAGACTCTCTTGAGCCCAGGAATTGGAGGTTGCTGTGAGCTGTGATGCCACTGCACTCTATCCAGGGTGACAGCTTGAGGCTCTGTCTCAAAAAAAAAAAAAAAAAAAGATGTACAACTCTACAGTTATACTAAATATTATTGTATGCCACTGTAAGCCAAGCAAAGAATTACATAGCCAGAATAATTTATATGACTACGGAGATGTATTCAATTTTAAAAGTAGACATTTGGTGAGACACTTTAATTATAGAAAAAATATTGAGCATAACTGGTGAAAATTTTGTCTTTGATAACTTACCTATAATTTTTCAACTCTTTGAAGAAACCCAAATCGTGTAATTTATTAGTCTTAAATACTTCTAATAAGTAAGTTACTATGAGTTACATGGATTATAGGTTTGGATCAGCATTAAGTTTGTGTCAATAATCTTCCAGTAGAGGATATTAATTTCAATCTAGTAAACTATCAGTTTTGGTGTCCATATTTCAAAGTATGCCCCCTTCGATTTCTGCAACAACAAAGTATTTCTGTTCTTGCTTTCTCCCAGGCTCTATCCCCAGAGCCGTCACTCAAGTTGTACAACTGTAAGATGGTAGGAAGTTGTGCCCCTGAGTTTGTTTTTATCATAGCCTAATCTATGAAACCTTCTAAAGAGAGAAAACATAGTCTTTCTGAATGAAATATTTCCTGTTAGGGAAAAAGTTGTTGAATTCTCTTGTCAATGTGCCAAAAGCTTTTATGTTATTTCTTTCTCTTAAAAAGAAATGAAGAAAATAGTAAGTCAGGTGGCCCATTTCAAAGTCAGAACCACCATTTATGGAATCAATGGAGAACCAGACTAAATCTGAACTTGCTGATAAAACTACATGCTTTGTCCTAAATTTGGAAAACCACAAGCTCATTGCATAAGAATTACACTGGCCCATGTAATTTTGGAAGGCTTATGTTTCAGTCAAGATCAGTTTTTTTTTAATTATTATTATAAAACTCTTACAAAGTTTCACATAGGGCTAGCTGAGAAGAGCAGCTTTCAAATGTAAATATCTGACTTGAACTTGGTCAGTAAAAAGAGTTTATTTTCAAATGATCATAGCCTAATATGGAAAAATGGAACATTTAGCTATGAGTCATAGATAGTAAAGTTAGATTTGATGCAGAAGGTAACTAAACAATAACTTATTTTTTACTTTTTAAAAAAAGTCTGCAGAAAAAATTTCTTTGATAGTAAAAATGTGATATATATGTAAAGGAACGCTTTGTTCCAAAGAAATATAAGCAAATGTAAACTTTTAAAGAAGATTATAATATGCTAAATTTTTAATTTATTTTAATTTTAATGCCTTATGACATTTTACTTTAAAATAGAGACATTTGAATGTGTGTTTTGGTAATTTTTGGAACGAACTAGACTCACAGAACTTTTAGTAAGCATACTGTACATTGTGCTAACCCTATCATTAATGCTTTATTTGGTCTGATCTGAGGATATTTCTTACTCAAAATATTTTCAAATAAAGAACTTTTTTTAACCTTTGGATCTTAAACATATTTTTATTTGTTTGCTTTCAACATTCATCTATAATTTAAAGGAAATGTGTGAGAGGTTTTACCAACTGCTATTAGCCAGATATGTGAATTATACATCTTGACTAGAGAGGTCAGTTGACAAGCCTTAGCAGTAATGGGTGAGGATAAAGGTTGGGAGTGAGTTCCACAAGAAGAAGAGAGACTATGGGGAGAAGTGAGGTAGAAAAAACTTTTGAGCCTTGACTTTTAGTATCCTTCCCTCTCCATTTCTATCTTTTTGGTCCATCTTCAACTACATCCCTTTCTTTGAAGAACAAGCATTTGTCTGCAACTGACACTCTGGGGATTTTCCCAAGACTAATATGCCAAAAGGTAAAATTATAAAAATAGTTTTTGTATGGTTTGTATTGTGATGTAATTTTTTAGACTTTATCATACGCTCCCTTTTGAGCTTATATATGAGCTAGATTTGCCTTCTTCTTTTATTGAGAATGTACAAGGAATCTAAGAATGGGTATTAAACTATGGAGATGGGTTTCTTTCCCAGCTGGATTGTGTTCACAGGGAAAGAAAAGAGCCTCTTATTTATCATTAAAAAGAAAAAAAAAAAAACATAATGGCTAATTAAATAGGAACATAGTTGGACGCAGATGACAAGTTTTGAAATCCGGCCTTAGTCACAACAGATTGCTTCACACGTCCAGCCTTAGAATAATTCCTGGTATGAGACACAGTCTCTATAGCAAAGGTAGAGTCAGCAATAGTTCATGTACTGTGGGTAATGCCACTCCTTAATCTGCTACCGGCATTGTGGTTAGAAGAAAGGCCTTCTACCTTCTTTCTGACACTGACTGAAAGTTTGCAGCATTCCCAACTCTTTCTGGCACAGAGGTCAATGACTAGGGCAGAGTCTCTAATCTGAGACTCCATTCCCACAATGCAAAATAGCATCAAGCAGCCAATGGCCTCAAATTACCCTTAAGAATTTTAGGAAGTAACCATTTAATGAGTACTAGGCTCTTTTAATCTTTGTTTTAAATATGTAGAGTTGCTATTTCTATAAATATTTTTGTTCTGTTTATATGTATAGCAAGGAAGATATAGCAAAGGTAAAGAATGTTGACCTTGTACATACATAGTGGAATTATATACTTGCTAAAGTGACTAAGGCTTTATTTTGCTGGTTTATGGAGTCAATTAATTCACCTCTAACTTGGTAACTGGCTTGTGTTGGTTTTACTGAGTGAAATAATCTACTTATTAGCACCTGAAACAACTTGTGTACATGTATACAATATACATTGCTATATTTCTATATCAGTCTATTGATTCATCTATTTTTCTATCTGAAATGTATCTCTATAAGGATCACAGAACCTTTAAATAGTCCTCTAATTTCAATCTAGGTAATAGTTATAATCAGAGCTAAATACTTCCCTGGGAGATTTAGTATACAATACCAAAAGTAGGTCACTAGCATTAAATCTTCTTTATCCCCTCTTCACAATCCTGGTCCAATCTCTCTGCTTTATTATTTGTAATACAGCCTTTTATTTGCTTTTTCCTACTTTCTTGAGCTCTGAATGCCTACTAAAAGGTACAATGTAAGGCCCAGAACAGAGATCTTTTCATCTAACTCGGGTCTGCTCCTCTGTAGCCATCCCAGTTTGGCTTGTAGAATTGGCTTTATAGGGTATTTCAATACTTCTCTGGTAAATGTTTACAACTAACTCTCTGAAAATATAAAAACAACTGATTCATAGCTTTTAGCAATTTTCATGCTGTAAATATTTCTGCCAGGTCCATATCAAGCTGCCAGTGTGAGTTTAGCATTAAACGGTGATTCCATGAAACAGATAAAAGAGATAAAAATAACCTCAATAGCATAGTTAGTAGTAATGTATACTCAAATAATTAGAAAGTGGTGATTTTTGGTTATTTATGATTTGTTTTTGTTGAAATAATTTAAATATTATCCAATGTAATTTTTAAAATAATGACTGCATTTAGCAATTGGCTTGCAAAATTCCTGGAATTAAACAGTTGTCAACTACAAAGTGGTATAGGCTGATACCAGGAAGACTTTGTTTCATAAATTCATTGCCACGATACATTAATCATGGTTATGAAAAGAAACACAGAGAGCCAGAAAAATTAGTGGAGTTTTAAGTTTAAGGGTTAGTTGGGCAAAGTCATAATTGGGAAAATGAATCTTAAGGTCAGAAAGCAGGAAGATTGAGGAACTTGAGAAGCTGTGTATTGTTTGTTTCCTAGGGTTGCCATAGCAAAATACCAGAAACCAAATCACTCAAAACAACAGCAATTTATTGCCTTACAGTTATGTGGGTTAAAAGTCCAAAATCAAGGTGTGGACAGAGCCACACTCAGTCCAAAGCTGATAGGGGAGTATCCTGCCTTGCCCCGTCCACCCTGGGTTGTGGCAGTATATCCTCAACCACCATTCCTGTCTTTAATTGGCTATTTCCCCTCTGTGTCTGTGTCCAATTTTCTTTTTTCTTATAAGTACACAAGTCACATGGGATTAAGGGTCCACAAGAGAGCTAGACTTAGCAAATTACAACTGCCATGACTCCATTCCCCCAAAGAGGTTATATCCTGAAGTACCATAGAGTTATGAGTTTGATATGTCTTTAGGAGAAGCCTTAATTCATCCCAGAGCACTGTAGTTTTGGGTCTTGGAGGTATACCTCAGACTAGGGCTATGACTAATAAGGAAAAAATGGAATCTTCTATTTGTTTCATACTTTTCATACCTTTTTCTTTTCTTTTTTTTTTTTTTTTTGCAGTGGTGATAGGCAACCCAGAAGGTTATAGCCACAGGGAAGAATAGATAACAAACTTTTTTTTTTTTTTGAGGCAGAATCTTGCCCTCTTGCCTAGACTAGAGTAGAGTGGCATCATCACAGCTCACTGCAACCTCAAATTCCTGGGCTATTGCAAACTTCCCGCTTCAGCCTATTGTGGGTCCACAAGCATATGCCACCATGCTCAGCTAATTTTCAAAATTTTGTAGATATGGGGTCTCCCCATGTTGCCCAGGCCAGTCTTGAACTCCTAGCTTAAAGTGGTCCTCCTATCTCAGCCTCTCAAGGTGCTGGGATTACAGGCATGAGCCACCACATCTTGCCAGGTAAAAAGCTTTTTTCTAGTTGAAACAAATTTATTTAAAATGACAGGCTACTTTATCTATTGCTTGTAATTACTCATGAGTTAGATAATAAGTACCATTAGCACTTTTTAAAATTGTGCTTTTATAGACTAGAAAGCTCACCACAGAGGCATCCTTATCTTGCAGTCCAGTGGCATAGACATGGACAAAATTCACGTACTCTGCCCTTGTATGTTTCGTCAAATACATTGACTGTGCCTAAGATTGGATTTGAGGTGAGTTCACATAGTATATAAAATAACCATTAAAATAACCACTAAAGAACTAAAGAAATCTCCTATTTCTATGTGCTAACTTGGAGACAATCCTATAAATTTGATTTGAAAAAAATTTTACAGGTTTTAATTGAAGTATTGATTTTATAAATACAACACAGAAGCTAAACCACGGAAACATTGATGACATGACTGAGGGTAAGAAATGCAGTGGTTCACAGAAGAGGATGGTGTCTAAAAGTTTAAAGAGAAACTATGAGATTCCACTATGACTTTTACCTGTGGATGTGGCATATGCCAGAGAATTCCTACTTGAATGCTACAACTTTACGATCAATGCTCATTAATGGAGATATCTTCTGAATATATACATTCCAGCCAACATTTTAGGCTACTAGTTTCTTATTATCATAGGAAGAAGGGAATGAAGAATACAATATTTTTATGCATTTTTCCATCTTAAAAAGAACACAAACATTCTATGCATAGATACATATATATCATCTGACATTATTTGAAAGTTAAAACGCAATAACCCTCCATATTAGAATTATACATTCTAGTCTTAGGACTTAAGAGCATTACTCTACTATTGAAAATTAACCTTCATAAGCTATTAACTAGAGTTACTAGGAGTTAAGCGTGTGGGTATGTGATATTTTCAAAAGTAGGTGTGATTCAAAGAGAATATTTGTGTGACCATGAGAAATTTGGTCTGTATTTCTATACAAATGTATTCGTATAAAATTTTATATTAAAAATGGTTATTGTTTCCTCAAAATATCAAGGCAGATGGTTACTAGTCATTATATCCATTTGCTGAATCAGCAAGAACCTTTTTAAAAGTAATAAAATACTCTTAAATCAGAGAAACACCAATTACAGTGATAATGTGGAACAAACTGAAAAAAATGTTGGCTCTGAGGAGAACTGGCATGTATTAAGCACAATTTTATGGCAGATTCCTATGTGTTTTGTGTCATTTAATCATAACAACCTAGAGCAACAAATGTTATTTACCCTCCTTTGATAAAATGTATTTGAATTCCAAGAAGTGAAACCATTCACCTAGTGTTCCACTGCATCAAGTGAGGAAGCTAAGATTTTTTTCTAAATTAGATTTTATTCCCAAGTCTGTGCTTTTTCTGTTACCTACAAATAGGCATTAGCTTTTTTTCAAAACCATTAAGAGGTTCTATTGCTACACGTATATAGTCACGCCCTGCTTAATGATGGGAATAGATGCTGAGAATTGTAGTGTTAGGCGGTTTTACATTTTTGAAACTATCATGACATGTACTTCCCCAAACTGAGATGGTGTAGACCAAATGTAGATGGTGGAACCTACTAAACACCTCGACCATATGGTACAGTTTATTTCTCCTAGGCCACAAACCTGTATAGCATATACTGTACTGAATATTGTAGGCAACTGTAACACAATACGTATTTGTGTCTCTAAGGGTATCTAAACATCGAAAAGGTAATGTTTTTTGCTACATGCACCTTTAGGACAACCATGTCACTAGGTAATTGGAAATTTTTCAGCTCCATTATAACTCTATGGAATTAACATCATGTATGTGTTCCATTGTTGACTGAAGCATCAGTAAGCAGTGCATGATTTTATTGTTAAGAAACCAAAATGTGTTACTGCTGTGGAAAATTTGGGGGGAATTCATATTTCAAGTAATACAGTAGGGATCAAAGATGTATGAAAAAAAGAAAAATGGTTGCAAGTGAAAAGAAAAAAGGAGCCCCTTATTTTTGGAAGATTCATTTACAATCAATCATTATGGAAATTGAGAATATTTTAGAAGGCTCTTTCCATTCTCTACCTTTGAGTTCAATATGAACTGTCACACCGTTCACTAGCACTGGGCCAATATTTGAGACAGAATCTGCTGTTGGGTGGAGAACAGATGTGGGCATTCATTCTTTGGTCCACAAAGTGATGGCTCTAAAAGAAGTGTGGAGGTGGGGAAGCAAAGCGTTCAGAAAAGCACTCTGTATGAAAGTTGGTGCTTTGGTAATCAGAGCTGGGCAGAAGGGTTTATGACTTTTATTTGGAGAGACCGGTCCTTGCCAATATGATATGATAAATGCCAAGGGCGTGGCTGATTCAAGGAGATAGGGGGGAGTCCAAGGTCCCCTGCTATTCCAGAAGATAAAAGGCAGCCGAAAGTGCAATTGCTCAGCCTCTTCTGTCTTTTGGTGACCTTCCAGTACATTGTAGCTGATTTGGGGGGAGCTGACCCTCAATTTCATAATAGCCTCTGGCTTTGGTAGTTAAAAACTTCAAAATTTGTTTTAAGAGCATGCTAAGTTCTATTTAAATTTCATTATGATCTATTAGAGAGAATTTCGTATTTGCTGTGAGTTTCTGACTCTATGCTGGTTCTTAAGGGGTCAATTTAGAAGGTCTGATCAGAAATATCTAAAGTGTTATAGCAAAAGAGATTATGTCCTTAAAAAGGAAGAGAGATAAAAGAAAAGAGGAAAGAAAAAAGAAGGCAAAAGAACGATAGAAAGAGAGGGACTTCTGACAGAGGAAACCCCCTTATACTTTCATGTAGATAAGAATGGTCACTCTGCTGTATTAGTAGCCAATCTCATTTGACAGCTGTGTACAAATTTGCAGCAGAAATTATTTCTCTCCTTTCTGCCTCAGTTTCTTTCTCAGTTTGGTTTTGTGCTAAAAATAACTTAGGCAAATAATACATATTTTTCATTTTTTAATGTATACCTTTTTGTGGTAAAATAGACATGACATAAATTTACCTTTTTAGCCATTATTGAGAGTACAATTCAGCACCGTTTATACCTTCACAATGTTGTGCAACCATCACCACCATCTATCTGCAGAACTGAGATTTATTTATAAATATTCTCAATACAAAATCTAAGGGAGAAAAAAACAGGCAAGCAAAAATTGCACCATAAAGTTTTGTCAAAAGGAAAATAATTAAATTATGAATATCCTTGCAACCAATGAAAGGGTGGCGATAGAAGAATACTTATTGACTTGGGAAATATTTCCAACATATTGTTAAAAACGTGTCAGCAATGTAACATATACATACATACACCTATACACACGTAATGGTTACCAAAAGTAGTATAAACTATATATGAATATTTACCAAATACTGAAAATGTTAACACACTGTGATAAGATCATGGGACATTTTAATTTTATCTTTGTGCTTTCTTATGTTTATTAACTTTAATTATAAAAATAACTCTGAACGTTGCTTTTAAATTTTTCTTTTATGATTTTTCATGTTTGTGTATAACTTCTATAAAAAATGTTTGTTTTGGTTGTTTTCACTCTGAAGAAAAAAAATGAGGTGGAATACTTTAGAAGGGGAATCCTGAGGCTTTTCCTAAGTGAAAATGTTACCCAATAACTCTATCTCTTAATTAGGATAATTTTTAAATAGTCTTTGTTAATATTAAATATAAAAAGTTAATGCTAAAAAGTGCCAATAATATCATTCTCTGGCTACTTACTGGCAAATTTTCTTTATATCTCTCCCATAGATAATCAGATTGCTTATTTAGGCAAGTTATTTAATTTTGGAAAAGCTATTTTAAGTAGAATAGCTCTAGAAATTATACAAGATTATTGCAGAGGAATAAGATAGTCAAAAGTAGAGCAGATGTGACTTTTACAATATAATAAGTGCTCTGTATTTTTAATAATGATCCAGCGTTATTACCTTCCCAATACTACACCACTACACTTTGTTTCTTCTATCTTCCCCCTTTAATTGCAAACATGTTAACTAGAAAGGAATTCAATCCACACATGTTCAGGAATCCTTTGCCTGTTTGTATTATGTCATGCTAGGTAGTGAAGAACTCAGTAGGGGGGACTGAAATAAAAGCTAGTGTCATGAAAATGGTCAAAACACAATTAGATTACAGGAACATGATTGGGAGCCTGTGTAGGGAAGATAGATGAGTCCGTGTTTATGTCTGCCTGGGTGTGTGGGTAGGAGACAGGGTTGAGAAATAATGGATCATCAAATACAATCATAGGCACTATAGACTTTTGCCTGTGGCCAACCCTGAATATGTGCATCGTACCATTAAAAATCTCTTGGTCACTAAATTTATAAATCTCAACTTGTAAAAAGGATATGTCAATTCACAAGAAAATTGCATCAAGGCCTAACTCAATGAGATCGCAACATGTATTAATATTCATTTTTGAGGCATAATGTGAGCATCTTAGTGTGCTCTTTTTTATTCTTGTGTGAGAACATTGTTAACCTATAGTAAATAGAGCACAGAGTTTACTCATTTCTTTAGCGTGCTATCAACTCCAGACGTATTTCACAGGCATTTGGGTCAGAGATTCATTAAAAGAATAGTTTAGTTGATATATAACCGGGCATTACATCATTGTGAACTGTGTATGAATAGGGATTTAAAAAAAAAAAAAAAGAAAGATCTGCTAGTTTGCTGGAATGTAGCCTCTGTTTTATAGAACTGAAGTTTCCTGGTGTAATATAATACCTTTGCTTTGTATTATGCCACCATTCTTAATTATATGAGTGTACTTTGTTTAAAATAGTGTATAAAGGCCAAGTCCTATTTGACTAAGAAGGCTTGCATTGCACAGTACTTAAATAGTCTTTTTATATAGTGCTAGAAATATGGAAAAAGAAGACATAGAAAAGAATTAGAAGAAGTCATGTTTCAATTGATTCACACACGTCGAATACCAAGGCTCGCTCTTCCATTTTCCTTTAGCATTCAATGAATATTCCATTATAGTTTACCTTGTTTTGCTTTTATTATGATAGCTATGGAAAAATAGAAATTTCAAACTTTGAGTATTAATTTTAAAAACTGTCCCTCTATTCCCTTTTACCATTGCTCTTTTCAATTTTTTTCCTTGTCGTCATTTTCTTCCTCAATCCCTCACATTCTTATTCTATTTCTCATTCTTTATTTATCCATACTTGCCATTTCTTTACACTCTTTCTTTCTTGTAATTTTCTGTCTCTCTTCCTCTTTATGCTCTCCCCTTCTCCTCTTCTTTCTTTGTCCTTATATTTATGACTTCAACCAGAAAAGAGTGGTATGTTGCTGTTGGATAAAGTATATCTAGTACTCTTTGCTTACAATAGTGTCAGCTAGTAGATACTGAGTGCTTACTCTGTGAATCATCGAATTGTCACAATTCGATGGGAGGTAGTTCTTTTACTGTGCCCATGATACAATTAATGGCCTAGCTAATTTCAGCAAATCTTCATTGCTACACAGCTAGGATCTCTGTTTAATCTAAAGACAAATAGCCCTCTGACTAAACCTAGAGTCTATATGCTTAATCATTATTAAATATTCCCTGTCTTTCCTTAATCAGAATCCCCAATAATCAGGCCCTTTTTTCTACTGATTCTAATCTTTGTAGATCTGCTATTACGTGGAAAGCTCCACAACCTTGTCACCCAGCACCCCTGCCTCCCTCTTCTACCTACCCGGGGTCCTTGTTCTTGTGTTTGATGAAGCCTGGAGAACACATTTGTTAAATGGATAGAGGATGTCTTATTCTTATTTTATAGTTAGAAATAGAGGCACTTGTTTGGAAGAAGAAATCTCAACCCACTCCTAGGTTCGCTGTTTCAGAAAATAAAATCTGCATTTTCTACAGTTTTTCTATCATCCATCCCTTTGAAAGTAAATATACCACTGTTGCTTTGCTTTGTAAGATCCCAGAAAGAGCAGATGAACCACACCAGTATGGATCAGGCAACAAAAGAAACCTCTGCCTCAGATCTCTAATTTATAACTCATATAAAGTTTGACAGTTTCTAAGAATTCTAATAATCGCCATTTTGTTTTTTCCTTATAAGGTAGCATTTATAGCAGGAATTAATGTACCTTTTTAATATTTTAAGCAGTAGAAGCATGCAGAGATGTTTAGCTAATGAAAGTAATCATTCAACCTCTTAAGTACCTTCCCCATGCTCTGCCCAGAACTAGCAGCTTTACTGATTTGATCTGTAAAATGAGGCCCTTTGTCTTTTCTTATACTATCCCAGTGAGCTGGCTCTTCATTATTTCTATCCCTTGATTTTAAAAATGCATGGTGCATGTCCCTTTGAATTTCCCGTCACTATGTTAAGATCATCTTGTCCCATAAAAACATTTTTCACTTTCCTCAAATCACCTGTTTTCCATACTTCCTAAATTTAATTTATGGCACCGTGACTTCTGAGTGAACTTCTTCCACCGCTTTGAGATTTGGGAATATTTACTATGTCTCTATCTCCTTTATCATCACATATACATAACTGTTAAACCCCAAAAAACTATCAAAAGACTGATTTTCTTTATTTTCAGTAAAATATTCTTGTGTCATGTGGTCCCTGCTGTAGTTTGGGTTTATCACCCCATGATCACATTTGGATCTCATTTGGATGTCAACTGATTTTTATTCTCCAATTTTTTCATTCTCATCTACTTTGCAAAATGCTACTTCTCAGTAGTTTTTCTAAAAAGGGTTTTCTTCATCTTAACTACCTCTAAGGCCCTATTGCTTCTGGCTTCAATTCTAAATTATTCATCTAACTTTCACTACATGGCTTGCACAGCATGGAAGATCTTACCTATGGAGCATACTGGCCTGTGTCTTCATAAAGTAAGTTTCCTTTTCCAGTTCTAGTGCTCTTCACATAATTTCAAACACACAGTCACATACCCTAAAAATTTTACCCATTCTTTTGTTGCTGAGGGTGTCCTTCTTATCTAGAATTTCTCCTTTTTCTTATATTCCAGTTCATGTTCAATATTTATTCCATACTCATATGCATTTCGAATTCATTCCTTTTTCCCATCAATTGTCCCTCCCTTTGCACGTTCCTTCTTTCATTGAACATTGCCATATCTACTATGTATCAGGCATCATGTAACCATATAAAACATGAAAAGGACATAATCCCCATGCTTCAGGAACTCTCAGTCAAGTGAACCGAGTGGTACACACAACATAACCACCTCAAAGAAGTGCTGTCTTTGTGGCTGGTCTATTCCATTCTGTGATTTTCTAGTTCACTAACAATTGTCATAGTTTCTATGATAATCAGTGAAAATATCAGTTGTACTTCCCCTTCACAAAACAAAATATTTGATTTTGAAGATATGAGAAGGAATAATATATACACCCCCCCCCCAATGAAGAGCCCTATTATCTCATTGGGGATGTAGTTATATATTTAAAAAATTACAAGTTCAAAGATATACATATATATTAATTGACAAAGACAGGGTTTAGATAGAAAATGATTAAAGAAGGAAGCTATGAGCTAGAAAAATTCAGAAAAGGTTTCATAGAGCAAACAGGGCTCTAGTTGCTTTTCAGGAGAATAACAATGCTAATAACGATGCTTGGATGGGATTAGGGGTCTCACCAACCTCTGGGTAGTCTCTGGATGCTGTGTGTGTAATATATTCATTATAATCTCTCACAACTGACCTGCACAATAAAGAATTGTCATTCTATTCTGTACACATGTTAAACTTGCCGGCAATACTGTTGTGAATTAAGTTTATCACCATTGAGTTACTCTTTTTATTACTCACCCAAGTTGTACTATTTTAATTTTACAGTTGGGAAAACCAATGCATAAGTAGATTAAATGATTTATTAGGGTTTTTAGTAAAGTAGAAAGAATCCTCAATGGGACCTGCGATTGTAACATGTGTATCTTTCTCTTTTACAGTGAGATTCTTTAAAGATACTTGTGAGAGAAGATTGTTTTTTGCTTTCTAAGGGCAACCATCAGTTTTCAAAAGTGTTCACTGAATTTTTTTACCTTCTTATACAGTACACACATACAGTATACAACCATAGAACGATTCTTTTTTTTTTGCAGTTTCATAAGGGCTAGGCTTACCTGCCACCCCTTGTATATGGGGCCGGGGCCCTACTCCTCTGAGCCACAGGCGCCGCCCAATAGCACTATTCTTAGTTGTATTATTTGACCTCATTAAATAATTCTTAGGGAAAAATGTTCCCTAAACATAATTTTTCTGAACCAGGCTCATGAATACAGTAAAAGTCATAGAAAGACAGAAATTGGAAAGAATTAAATTAGGTTTCAGAGTACTTGTGCCGTAATCTAGGTTCTGCTGTAAGTCTGATGCAAATTGCTTAACCTTGAATCCATTATATATCATCTATCATATACAGGTAACAAGAGCTACATTGCAGGATGGTTTGGAGGGCTAAATTAATTTTACTGAACTATCTTGTTTAAATGACCTCTTCTTTCATCTCAAGTTTTTTCTATGAAAGAAACAATGATAGGACAAAAAACCACATCCTCTTCTGAAATTACGAATTCTGAAATAGTTAATTTGCAAAAGTATGACCAGCACAAACTTATGACTGTAATGATTCCTTATGCTAAAGGACAAGGGAGAGGACCGTCTAGATTCTTTACAAGTGAGGCCTGTGAAATGGCTCAGCCCTAAGTATTACACATTTGCTGTGGCCTTATTATCATATGATCAGAAGCACGCAGAATGCGTGAACTTATTTAAATGGCCAAGTCACACATTTTGAAGCTCACAGTGCTGCTTACATGATATTAGATAGCAAAGCAAACACCAGAAAATTAAAGACAACTGCCAAAGCTTCCCAGAAACCATGGCGTGGACTCTGTTGTCATAGTAATCCAGCCATTGTTTGTGTTCTGTTTGATTACAGCTACAGGAATCATCATCTACTATGTTATGGGTTTCATTTGTCTCTGTGTGTGTGTGTGTGTGTGTAAAACAGAGATTACAGTATATTAAGTATTGTATTTCTGCCCTTTGTGACACATTGTCTCATACAGAGTCCCATTTCACTGCCATAAGACAGAAATTTGAACAAATGAGGATTAGACATGAAGGTTTTCTATTATTATTTTACATTCATTTCTTGTTTTGTTTCAGGAGAAATAGAAAGTATTGGAGAGGTCAAATAGAGGATAAGAAAAGAAGGAAAAAAATAAGTGTATTTAGGAAAATGAGTATATGAGTATGATTTTTTTCTGTCTCTATCAGTCATTGTTATAAATTCCTACTCCTTAGACCAGTAATTCTCAACCTTCCTAATGCCACAGCCCTTCAATACAGTTCCTATGACCCACAGGCTGAGAACCACTGCCTTAGTCTATCAGTAATTTCATTCACTACTTCTTTTTATTTTATTTTTTTTTTTCAGTTTCTGGCCAGGACTGGGTTTGAACCCACCACCTCCAGCATATGGGGCCGGGTCCCTGCTCCTCAGAGCCATAGGCACTGCCCTTAATATTTATTTCTTTACTGAAAAAATACATACTGAGTGCTGACCTAAATAGAAACTGGTGGAAAGTAGTATCCAGGTATCTATTCAAAGAAAAAGATTGGTAATTCATGAGAAAATACAAGTAATGGAGAAGTACAAGGGAACCTATGTATGTTGACTACACTAGAGACTGTAACCCACTGGTCAACATAAGGAAGTAGGCCTACATGTACTTGTACATGTGCTGCGTGTCTGCTCCAGAAAAATCAGCTCAACTTGACGTGATCAGTGTAGGGAGGTGGTCCACTATGGAGGTTCTCCTATGTTTAAAATTAGTGTCCTATTTGCCTCTTCTAAGAAGAGAACACTGGTGCAGGGTGTTAGTTATTCTCTATTTGCTTCCAGAATGTGGGTTAGGGCATATGGTCCCATTTATTTACAGCTAAAAAACAGCTTCCCGGTAAATGTTTATTGAATCTTTTATGTTGAGTGCATCTGAATTAGCTTGCAAGAGGTATTGATTAAATCAAACATACTATTGGCCTTGATATCTATATAGGTAATCACACACAAAAATTTTAAAGACTTAAATGTTATTGGCATTTCTGCCATGGGCTGTTCCTTATGTGGTTACTGTTGCCTTTTGATTTCTTACTAGGGACAAGGCACTTTACATACATTATCTTCATTAGGCTTTAAACTATTACATATACATACCCGTTCTTTTTTTTTTTTTTTTTTTTTATTGAGACAGAGTCTTGCTATGTTTCTCTGGCTGGATTACAGCTCCTGGCCTCTAACCATTCTCCTGTTT
>CAUYON010119026.1:0-12314 GCA_963573935.1 Arctocebus calabarensis
ATCACAGCTCACAGCAACCTCCAATTCCTGGGCTCAAGCGAGTCTCCTGCCTCCACCTCCCAAGTAGCTGGGACTACAGGCGCCCGCCACAACGCCTGGCCATTTTTTGGTTGCAGCCATCATTGTTGTTTGGCGGGCCCAGGCTGCATTTGAACCCGCCAGCTCAGGTGTACGTGGCTGGCACCTTAGCCCGTTGAGCCACAGGCGCCGAGCCAAGACTCACTTTTTAACAGTATATATACTTCAGTGGTTTTTAGTATGTTTGCTATGTTGTGAAACCGTCATACTAGGTCACTAATGGTTTATTTTATTCTCCAAAAGAAACCTTGTGCCTCAGCCAGGCACTGCGGCTCACGGCTGTAATCCTATCACTCTGGGAGGCTGAGGCAGCTGGATGGCTTGAGCTTAGGAGTTTAAGATCAGCCTGAGCAAGAGTGAGACTCCATCTCTACTAAAAAATAGAAAAACTCGCCTAATGTGGTGGTACTCTAGCCTATTGCAACAGAGTGACACTCTGTCTCAAAAAATAAAAGGAAGAAAAAAAAAGGAACCTTGTGCCTAAGAACAGTTAGTCCCTATTGCCCCGTTTCCTCAACACTTAATAAACACTAGTAAACACTTAATAAACATTTAATAAACATTTTGTCTCTATGATTTTGCCTATTCTAGACATTTCGTATAAATGGACTCGTACACTAAAGGGTCTTTTGTGCCTGGGTCCTTTAACTTAGCATAATGTTTTGAAGATTCCTTTGTATTATGACATGTATCAGTATTTCTTTTTATAGTTGAATAATATCACTATCAGTATATCACATTTTATTTATGCATTTCTCAGTTGATGGACATTTGGGTTGTTTCCACTTTCTGACTATTATGAATAATGCTATTATAAACATTTGTGTACAAATTTTCGTATGAACATGTGTTTTCAATTTTCTCTGTATGTACCTAGGAGTGGAATTTCTGGGTCATTTGGTAATTCTATGTTTAAATTTGTGATTAACTGTTAGACTGTTTGCCATAGCAGCTGTACTATTTTATTTTCCTACCATCAATGAATAAAAGTTCCATTTTCCACATTCTTATCAACATGTTATTGTTATTATTATATGGGTATAAGGTTACTTGTGTTTTTTACTTGTGTTTCCTTAATGACAAATGATCTGAGCATCTTTTCATGAACTTCTTGGCTATTTTATACAGGGTAGCCATAAAGTTTGTATGTAAGTTACTAAACAGTAAAATAGTAAAACTTTATGGCCACCCTATATATCTTTGAGGAAATTTGTATTAAAAATCTTTGCCTATTTTAAATTTGGGTTGTCTTTTTATTGCTGAGTTGTAAGAGTTCTTTATATATTTTGAATATTGTATCCTTATTAGGTATATGATTTGCAAGTATTTTTGCCCATTCTGCGAATCACATTTTTTCTTTCTTGGCAGTATCTCTTGAAGTGCAAAAGTTTTTAATTTTAGTGGAGTTCAATTTATTTTTCTTTGACTTTATGTTAAACCTAATCCAAAGTCATGCAGATTTTCGCCTGTTTCCTTCTAAGAGTTTTATAGTTTTACCTCTTACTTTTATGGCTTTGAACCATTTTGGTTCAAAATTTTTATATATTGTGTGAGGTGGGTTATCAAGTATATTTTTAGAATGATCTTCTATACAATTATGCTGTCTATAAAAATGAAAGTTTCGTTTCTTTAATTCTTATGCATTTCACATATTTATCTAACCTTATTGAAGTGTCTAGATTAGACCCTCTAAAATTTTAAATGGAAGTGGTAAATATCCTTCTTATATCATTACTGATATCAGAGACAAAGCTGTCAGTATGATTTTTACTGCAGATTTCTTTTTTTTGAAACAGAGTTTCTCTTCGTCACCCTCAGTAGAGTGCCACGGTGTCATAGTTCACAGCAACCTCAAACTCTTGGGCTCAGGTGATTCTCTTGCCTCAGCCTCCTGAGTAACTGGGACTATAGGTGCCCGCTGTAACACCCGGCTCAGGCTGGTCTTGAACTCATGAACTCAGGCAATCCACCGCCTCGGCCACCCAAGAGCTAGGATTACAGGCATGAGCCAGCCACCACGCCTGGCCTTGATGCAGATATTTTTAGATGTTCTTTACCAGATGAAGAAATTTCCTAACTGTTGATAGTTTACTAGTTTTTTTATTGTGAAGGGATATTAAATTTTATCAAATTATTTTTCTACATCAATTGAGAGAATTTTCTTTATCTTCTTAATATTGTGAATTACATTGATTGGTATTTGAATGTAAAATAACCTTTTGCATCCTTGAAATAAGCCCAACCTGCTTGTGATGAATTAACCTTTCAAAGAATCTATTGTTTGTTTATGAATGGGTTTTTCCTATAAATTTGTTTTTATGTAAAGTCTTTGTCATTGAAGATTATGCTGTCCTTAGCACACTTTTGTTTGTGTTTCTGCTTTATGAAATAAAGGTTGGTTATGGATGAAAAGAAGATTTAGAGAAAGGCTGAAAGCCAGGATGCACTTGTTTAGAGAGGTTGGCTCTGAAGGGAAGGAGAAAGAATATGCAGAAACTAGAGGAGATAGCATATTGAGGGAAAGTGATTTTTTTTTTTTTTGTTGTTGTTGTAAAAGTAGCATTTGAATGTATTTATATTGTGAGAAGAGTGAATTGAGAGTTGGGATTAGAATTATAGAAGAAAGAGTGGTGAAATTGACAGCTGTGGTTGCAGACGAAAGGAGTTGAGGCCAGGAATAGGGCCCAGAGCACAGGATTGCTTGAGTCTAGGAGTTGAAGGATTAGTTTTAGACAGAGGAAAAACTATCTTAGCAAAAATTGGAAGCAAGGAGGATCACAAGGAGGAGAAACGTATAGGATACATATGGTATTAGTAGACAGGGAGTTCAGGGAGTTCCTACTGTAGTCTTTTTTTCTAGTTTGTCATTAAAAAAGGTGCTCTCTTTTGCAAAAAGTAATAGGTGAGGTGGTAAAACAGGTGAAGTACTTGAAATAGCTGAGGGGGAGAATGGGAGAAGCAGGCTACCATCCTCATATGGATAGAAGAATGTCAAAAACCTAAATGAATTTGGAGAATAACAGTGAAAATGGCACTTATTTGCCCTTGGTGATTTTTTTTCCAACTGTGTCCACTCACTCAGGTTTGGAAGTGAGGGGGTAATATGGAGTATTTGTAGTAACACTATCAGCACATTATCTTCTTATAGGGAGGCTAGGTGAAGGTCAACTTAATCAGAAGTTTCCTTGGTAAATTTGAAAATAGGCCAAGGGAAGTTGATCCTCCCAAAACATTTCACAGCATGTATGTCAAATAGACTGGTATAACCATTTTCACAGTTGTTATGTGTAGGGTAGAGTACAGGGTTAAAAGTGCTTGATGCTAGGGATGGAGTGAGCTGGGGAAAAGCCAGGAATCACTGCTGACCATGAGCACTGACTGAAAACAGAACTCACTAGACAGCATACTGTCCCAACCCTAAGTCATATCTGAGCAGTGGTAAGGACAGAAATGCGGAAAACAGTGTGTTAATAGTTCAATCATACAGCTAAAGATAAACTACTTGTTTGGTAACCTTTACTCTCTCTTTAAAGTTTTCTGCTGTGCTGTATTTTCTCATCCCTGAGATTTCAATAAAAGCCAGTAAGGAATGTTGGAGGGGGCTGCACCCTTGTTTCTCTTTGTAGAGTGCTTGCTGGTGTTGGCCTCCCTGGGTCCCTCAGTTCAATGCAAATGGACTGAGTAGGTGTTAATTCATTTGCGTTGAGTTGCACTGACAGTTATGTTCCTATCATGGAGGCTAATATTCATGCAGGCATGTGAGGTTATCTGTTCTTATAGACAGTGCTTAGATGGGCACAATCATCAGTGAATGCTTTGCTGAACCCTATGTTATTCTTTCAGCTGATACTCTGAATACTGTGGCCCTTGGTGAGGCATGGAGATGGTAAGTAGGCATGTCCCAGGCTGTATTACCTGCTGTACACTTTTTAAAGTGATCCAGTTTACTCCTCTTATTTTAATTCCTTGTTCTCCAAGTAAGCTTTTGATCACAATTTGTTTATTGTGTGCATTTGCCTAAAGAGAGAGAATAAACTAATCATTCTGGGCCAGACATTGGGGCTCACAGCTATGAGCCCAACATTTTGGGAGGCTGAGGAAGGAGGATTGTTTGAGGCCAGGAGTTCAATAAGTAATCATACCAATTTGAATATTTCAGATTGTGGTAATCATCATTTTTTATCTGAGTAAATTTAAAGTCTGGTTTTATTAATTAGCTTGCTTAATATGAGGTTGCCTCTGGATGGGTTGAGTTGGATTTATAATCATACCTTGGACCCTGCTAAGTTAATCAAGATAAGGCCACTTGTGAGGTCCATTGGGAACCAGCCAGCCATTCTCTTCTGGAAACATCTCTCTACCTTGTGTGTATTTTCTGCAAACCTTCAAAGCATTTATTGTCTCCATTATTATGTACAGCATGGACATATAGTTCATGTACAATAATAGTTTAACATAATAAATTGTACAGGAACTTTATGGACATCCAGTATTGTATTCCTGATCATTTGAGAGCATTGTTACTCAAGCTTCGGGGCAATTTGTCTGTTTTAGTGAATGAGAAAGAATATCCAGGAGAGAAGCCAAGAAATCTGCATTTTTTCAAACTCCTGGGTACTTTTTTCAGTGGGGCACGCCTGAGAATCACTGCATTTTCTAGATTAGTCTTCAGTTCCTCTTATCTCCCTTATTCAAATATATTTTTATTATTACAGCTTTAGAGTGTTTTTATCTACAAGAGAAAGCTTCCTCTATTACTTTTATTTTTAAAATACTATGTTTAAAAACCAATTTGTACTTAGAGGTATTTCATTTTATCAAGTTCCACAATCATATGAATTTGATTAGCATTGTGTGAAGTCTAGAAAATAATTTGAGAAGACTTAGCATTTATTCACTATTAAATTTTCTCATTTGCATTCAATGGAATGCCTCTCCCCTTATTTTTATCTTTTTTTGTGCGTAAACTTTTGTAATATTCTTTATATTGATCCTTTATATTACTTTTAAAAACTATTTTTTGTTATCATTGTTGCTATTGTGACTAGAATGTTTTAGCATTATTCTAATGGTTATTGTTAATGTATAAGAATATGTGAGAAAAATACTCTTAAAATTAAATATGTGTATACTGGGATTTTCTTAGTTTTCACCTAATGTTTTTTCTGTTACAGTATCCCATCTAGGATACTACATTACATTTAGTAATCATGTCTCCTTAGCCTGCTCTTGGCTGTGATCATTTCTCAGGCTTTTTGTTTTTGATCACTTTGTTTTGAGGTGTAGTAATCAAGCATTTTGTCATACATCCTCTAATTGGGATTTGTTTGATATGTTTCTTATGATTAGACTGGGGCTGTGATTTTTTTTTTTTTTGAGGAAAACCAGAAAGATAAAGTGACATTTTTATCACATCAAGAGTATACATATTGTCATAACTTTTAGCCATCGATTTTTCTTTTCTTTTTTTTTTTTGAGTCAGAGTCTCAAGCTGTTGTCTTGGGTATAGTGCTGTGGTATCACACCTCACAGCAACCTCAAACTCTTGGGCTTAAGCAATTCTCTTACCTCAGCTTCCCAAGTAGCTGGGACTACATGCTCCCGCCACAAGGCCCAGCTATTTTTTGGTTGCAGTTCTCGTCATTGTTTAGCAGGCCCAGGCCAGGTTCGAACCTGCCACCCTTGGTGTATGTAGCCGACACCCTGCCTGCCGACTGAGTTATGGGCGCCACCCAGCCATTGATATTTTTTTGCATGATTTTTTTTTTTTTTTTTGCAGTATGTGGCTGAGGCTGGGTTTGAACCCGCCACCTCTGGCACATGGGGCCAGTGCCCTACTCCTCTGAGCCAGAGGCACCGCCCCCCAGCCATTGATTTTTAACCTGACCACCTGAAGTAGTAATTGTCAGATTTCTTCACTGTGCAGCCACAATTAAGGAGTGGGAAGTCATAGTTTACCTTTTTGAGGGTGGAGTATCTATATATCTATATAAATTACTTGGAATTCTTCACAGGAATTTTGTCTTTTCTCTCCCACTTCTTTATTTAATCATTTATTTATATCAGTATGGTCTCATGAATATTTATTTTATATTTTGAGTTAAAATCTAATACTACTTCACTTATTTTGTGACTTGTCATTCCAGCTTTGGCTGTTGACAGCTCATTCTTTGACTCCTATGTGGCTTCGACATACCTCTATTGTGGATTTTTTTTTTTTTAATACTTTTTACCTTTCTGGCATTAAAATGTATTCCAGCTTCATCTCATGTATTTTTTGCCTCAGTCTCAGAATAAGCCGTTTCTCCAAAGAGCTTTTTATTTGCAATTAACACCTAGGTCCTACATGTATGCTTGTTACCTTTGGGGTATTGATGTGTCTAGGCCAGCAGTTCTCATCCTGTAGGTCATGACCCACAGGAACTATATTAAAGAGCTGCAGCTTTAGGAAGGTTGAGAACCACTGGTCTAGGCCCTCTCAGCTGTCAGAGCAAGGAAATATTTGTGTTTGTATTAACCCAAGTATATACACATATCATCTATAAATACTTCTCTAGGTAAGCATCTGTGCCTGTGTCAAGCTAAAGATAAGTTGATATTGATGACTCCAATTATAATTTGTTACAATGTGGATCATTCCAGTCTCCTCTCCTTGCTTAGCTGTAACTGAGAGAGGCTACCTGAGAAGGGTGAGGTCTGGGAGATCAGGTCTTCTCAAGGAGACCACAAGGATACACTTGCAGGGGCCTCTCCATGGTGACTCGGCCCTTAGGAATTTGTAAACCTAACTTCCTGGAACTTGGAAATTTCCAAATTCTGTGAAATCCTGTAGTTCTGTAGGGGCTGGACTAGCATTTCCCGCTTGATTTAAACTGGCCAATAAGAAGGATACCTGTGGGGTGGAACTTTTTGACTGTCGATTAAAATGGAAAGATCAAGCCAGACGGGGAGCATGGCCATTTGGAATTCTTCTATGCTGTAAGCTCCCAGCTGGTGAATAAAGCCCTTCCTCTTATAAACGTGGTGTTTGGGTGCTCTTTCTCTCCTTTGGGCCTTGTCTTCCTGCAACATTTTTGGTTCCCTGATGGGGAAGCGAGCTCACCCTTGGAGAGAACATGCACCTGGCAGTTGCCGCCAATCCCCTGGACACCCATGTGGGGGCCCCTGATCGGCCTGGGCGACTTGAACCACTGAGCATGCTGGGGAGTTAGTTTGGCTTCCCTGTGTGGATGCCTCGGCTGGGCTGAGAAAGGACCCCGTAAGCTGGTCTTCAAGGAGTCAAACACCAAGGGGAACTGGCATGCAGGAAGAGGTGCCTACACAGGGAGATTTCTAAGGCAAGTTATGATCGATCTGGGGATCCCACTACAGTTTTAGTGGAAGAAGGAGCCTGATCAACTCCTTGGCCATTAGATCACTGGCAGGTCTGTTGAGAGGTGTGTGAGAGTGTGTGGATGTGGTGTGACTGAGAGAACTCTGAGGGTGGAGTTGGACCTTCCTTCACAGGGCCTAGGGGAGTGTTGGTTTGCCTCCTATGGCTACGTGGCAGCTCGCGTGGGAAATCGAGGCTGCCCAGGTTAAGAAATGGGTTGGAATTGTATGCATTTGAGTGCTTGGAGAATGACTGAGATGGGTAACAATAGGTGGGGTTTGGCCCCACCATTCATGGTGTGAAGCAAATGTGTGAGTGTGCCCTTCTTCCCTGCTCCAACTTTGCCCCCTGGCTATTCTGAGGGAAACTGGAAGTTCTAGGTTTTACGATTTCTGCCTTTGGTGGCTGCCACGTGGCCATGAGGGTCTTGGGGGAAAATGAAAAGATATTAGAAAAGATGTTGTAGTTTTGTTACTGGAATTTCTTCAGTGAGTCTTTGGTCTCAGGAATTTGAGAATTGAGCTCGCGGGCCACAGATTAGTGATAAAATGGCATTTTGTTGGACTGAGGGGCATGCAGAGGGAGTGGACAGTGCCTGAGCTATTGGCAGATGGGCCATGCCTTGGAAAGTGTTGCGGTTCGGGCAGTCTGGTGATCTCTGGTGAGCTCTGGATGGCCCTTAATCGGGGAGGGAGTGTGAATCTCATGTTGGATGAGGTTGTACCCATATAAGCAACAGGTCTCCAAGGTGAACAGCCTCTGGAAGGGGGGAGGAGGCCCAGGTCAGAGGTTTCCTGTGTAAATCCTTTGTCTAGGGGTGAATAATTGGCCCTGAAAGATATTTTGGCCAGGACCTGGTAGATGGAAAAATACCTTTACAAACTGAATGGGTGTTCTAGCAAATGAATGAATAAATGCAGCCCTTCACTTTGGACAAGGTTCTTTGGTCTTTGCCACGGTTTTTATCTGGGGAAGGGATTAGGGTGTGTGCTCCTTAGTCAGGGTGGAGCCATCCAAAATGTTTGGGACTGCTTTGTTCATGGCCTTGCTAGGGCTCAGAGGGTTTGTGGCTAGAGATGGGAGTCTGATGTCTGAGCTCACCTAAGCCTGAAAAATGAGGGTTCCCTATTCAGCCCTGAGTGGGAAAATTCTGCATCAATGTTATATCTCAAAAAAATGTCTTTCATTTGTAAAATGTAATAATTTGGTTATTTAAATTGTTGGGGAAACTGAGTCTTTGTCAAAGGATAAGATTCTTGCCTTTTAAACCTTCTAATTATCAGTTTGACTGAGTGAATGGGTGACTTCGTGGTAAACTGGGATCCTATTTTGTGGGAAGTGAGTTTTTGAGAGTAAGAGAAATTAGACAGAAAGGAGAATGGCATTGTGTAAAGAAAGAATCTTGTGTGATAAATTTTGTCCTGAAACAGAATGGTTGTGTAAGAAAATGAAAGGCAGGGCAAAAGTTAAAGAAAGTTTAGAATGTTTGTAGATTGTCTGTGCAGGTCACAAAGGGAATTTGTGAAAGAATTTACATGTGATACAGTTGACTATATATTTCCTTTAAAATCTTTTGGCATGTAATCTTATTTGAGCCAATGTTGAAGGCCTTTGATACTTGACAAACCTTCCAAAATCAAAACTCTAAATTTGGGGCTTGGTGCCTGTAGTGCAGTGGTTGCACCCAGGCCAACAAAAAAAACCCAGAAAAGGCACAACTCTAAATTTGGTCTTCTTGAAATATTAAGAATACTGAAAATCATAGGAAAATAAATTAAACTTATTTGACTTATTAAAAATATATAGGAAACATTGTCAAATATGAAATGGTGATTAGTTTTATATGGGTTATGAATATGTGTGTGCATATATATATATTCTAATATTATAAAGCAATGGTCTGTCCTCACCTGTAAAGCATTGGTCTGTCCTAACGTATAAGACATTGGTCTATCCTAACATATATTGTTGGTAATAATTTTAATTCATCTAAAAAGAAAGTGTTTTTTTAATGTAACCGGCTAAGTCCAAAGTTTAACCAAAAAAGAAAAAGAAATATTAAGAGAGGTTGATGAATTCTCTCAAATTCAAATTCCTGATGTCCTTGGAAATTGAATACCTTCGACTAAAAGCAGATTTTTAGAACTTTCTTTTTTAAAAATTTTTATTAAACTATAATTGTGTACATTGGTGCAATCATGGGGCACAATGCGCTAACTTTATATACATTCTGAAATATTTTCATTGAACTATTTAACATAGCCTTCATGGCCTTTTAATCACTATATGAAAACATTTATATTCTACATTTAGTAATTTTCACCTGTACCCTTCTAAGATGCACCATAGGTGTGATCCCACCAATCATCCCCCCTCCATCCATCCTCCCCTCTCCCCTCCCCTTCCTTGCCCCTTTCCACATTTCTTGTGCTATAACTGGGTTTTACCCTTCATATGAGACCTATAGATTAGATTCATAGTAGAGCTGAGTCATTGGATACTTTTTCTTCCATTCTTGAGATACTTTGCTAAGAAGAATGTGTTCCAGCTCCATCCATGTAAACACAAAAGAGGTAAAGTCTCCATCTTTCTTTAAGGCTGCATAGTATTCCATGGTATACATGTACCACAGTTTCATTTACTTTTGGACCTTATGAACAGAAGGTTGTATAAACTTATTTCTCAGTCCATATTGTTATCTTTACTTTTACTCTAGTATGAGTCAACAAAGATATGCTAGTTTCTACGATATGTTCTCTGTGGGTATCAAGGTTTCATCATGTGTCCACATAGGAGTCGTCCTGATTTTTTTTTAAATATGGTATTTCCCTCTATTTCTCATAGCCAGACTTGTCTCCTTTGACCAAGGGAGGACTTTATGGTGTTTGATTTATGTCCTTCAATGTATATGGAATCTTATAGCATATTTTGTATTATTTTTTATTGAAATGTGTTTTAAATTCATATAAAGAGTATTGTGCTGTAAACTTCATCCATTTAATTTTTTCACTTTCTTTAATAAATTCATGTTGCTATGTACCACAAACAAATTTTATTAAAGTAGAATCAGTTTTCCACATTTAAAAACAAGAAGATTTTAAGCACGAATCTACATTGTTGGCTTCTCTTTGGATATGGCAAACAATCACCATAGTTGTATCAGCTGCTGCCTTAGTAAGGGACAGATACTTTCTATGTTACCAGGAGGACCCAGTCACTCATTAACTGTCCTTTGAATATTTCCATTTGTAGCCCCTAGAAACCGTGAAACATGAGCATGGCTCATGGGACCTTGTGGCCTGTTACATTCTTATACTTTACCTTTTCCCTTCCCTCTCCATATCACTAAGTTTCCATTTTAACTACCATTGTTTTTCTTGATCATTAACAAGTCTTTCTCCAAGGACAAAAGGGGATTCTCCACCATCCCATTTGTATAAGTTCAGCCCTTCCTTACCTTTTGGCCTTTATGATATTTTGTCTGTGGGCATGCTTTTCTTTATCTTTACTTTTATTCCAGTGTTATTCTACAATAGTTCCTCATTATCTGTGGTCTTACTTTCCATGGTTTTAGTTACCTTAGATAAATAGCAGTTTGAAAATATTAAATGCAAAATTCTAGTAATAAACAATTCTTAAGTTTTTGATCACTCCATTCTAAGTAGCTTGATGAAACCTTGCACTGTTCGGTTTGGTCCCACCTGGGATGTAAATCATCCTTTTGTCCACGCCACCCACCCCTTAGTCATTTAGTGACCCTCTCAGTTATCACAGCCACCATCACAGGGTCACAGTCTTTGTGTTTAAGTAACCCTTATTTTACTTAACAATGACCTCAAAGCACAGAGTAGGGATGTCAGCAGTTTGGATATGCCAAAGAGAAGATGGAAAGTGCTTCCCTTAAGTGAAAAAAAAGGAAAGGTCTTAAGTTAGGCAAAGCAAAAATCTTATATTCTGAGGTTGCTAAGATGTATGGTACGAATGACTCTTGTGTCCATGACATCGTGAAGAAGAGGAATAATTCTTGCTGGATTTGCTGTTGCACCTCAAACTGCAAAACTTTATGGCCACAGTGTATGGTATGTGCTTAGTTAAGATGGAAAAAGTATTACTTTTTCTGATAGAAGACAGGAACAGGATTGTGGGCCAATTGATGGCAGTTGGATTTGTTCTTATTTGCTGCTTCCGGCGTCCACTGGAGGTCTTGGAATATATATCCTATGGTTAGAGGAGGGCTCCTGCATGCGATGTGTTCTCATTTGTGAGCTGTGACTTCCCTTTCTAGATATCATTTCCTATATTTCCATGAAATTCCTTCCTTTTCTCACTTTTCTATACCTTTCCATAGTATTTCCCATACTACTACTGCTGCTAAAACTAGAATTCTCTATATCCTCACACACATGCCCTCTTTCAAAGTATTATATATGTTCTACTTTACTATTTATTAACTCCTGCAGTCAGTCAGTCAACAAGTATTTATTGAGCTCCTGCTAGGTGCTAGAAACATTAGTCTAATTTCTGAGACTACAGAAATGCACAAAATCCAAATGAAACAAAGAACTTGTCCTCTTTCTATCTTCATACCTTTTTGCACTTTACTATATGTAGTTTTTAAAAACTCTTATTAAAAATGTCTGAATGCTATAGTTGGGTTATACCCTTCATATGAAACCTATAAATTAGCTTCATAGTAGGGTTGAGTTCATTGGATATTTTTCTCCCATTCTTGAGATACTTTGCTAAGAATATGTTCCAGCTCCATCCATGTAAACATGAAAGAGGTAAAGTCTCCATCTTTCGAAGTAGCTGAGATGTTAAAAAAAAAAAAAAAAAGGATGCCATTTTGAGAAGCAAAAGCTTA
>CAUYON010119028.1:0-16800 GCA_963573935.1 Arctocebus calabarensis
CGCCTGTAGTCCCAGCTACTTGGGAGGCGGAGGCAAGAGACTTGCTTGAGCCCAGGAATTGGAGGTTGCTGTGAGCTGTGATGCCACAGCACTCTACCCAGGGTGACAGCTTGAGGCTCTGTCTCAAAAAAAAAAAAAAAGGAACTGCTTCAGTCCAAGAGTTTGAGGTTGCTGCAAGCTGTGACGCCACAGCACTCAATCCCAGGGAACTGAGTGAGACTCTGTCTCAAAAAAAAAAAAAGAAAGAAAGAAAAAGAGCAAAGCTACACTATACCTGTAAGTAAAGAAAGCTTTCACATACTGAAATAAGATTAAATATAAAAAGAAATATGTAATTCTACAGAGGAAAATACATTCATCTGAGAAATAAATTGCTGGCAGTCTTTAAAAAGTCTTTTAAAAGAATCAAGTCTCATATGTGCAAATAATATCAATTAACAAATATCACCATTAATTAGACATCACAATTTCACCAATGCAAAAAAATTACCTTTCCACATTACAAAACATAGTACCATTTTTACCCTTAAACTATAGCTCAAAACTGGAAAAAAAGTGTAATATCTTCATTTCCAAAAATCACAATAAGCAAGAGCAAAACTGTTTACATCTTAGTAATCATACATTTTAAAAGGACTAAATTTATTTTCTGACAATAAATTCTTTTCAGTCTTCTTGAGAGTTCTTCCAGGTCTACCAAAAAAAAAAAAAAAAAAACTTAACTACAAAGGAGAAACCAAAAACAGCTCATTTTGAAAATCAAATTCTTGTGAACATAGTACTGCTTCAATTTACCCTCCCCCCTCTCTCTTACGGTGTTTCAAAATGGCTGGATAGGTCTGTGGCTGGGCACGGTGTCTCACACCTGTTAATAATCAGCACCTTAAGAAGGTGAGGAAGGATCCCTTGAATCCAGGAGTTCCAAACCAGCTAAGCAACACAGGGAGACGCCCATTTCTATAAGAAATATTATCTGGCCATGATGATGCATGCCTGTACTCAAAAGGCTGAAGCAGGACAATCACCTGAGTCCAGGAGCTTGAGACTGCAGTATGCTATGATGATTGATGTCACTGTACCTCAGCCCGGGCAACAGAGCAAGATCCTGTCTCAAAAAAGAGGTTTGAATCTCTGTTCTAGCACAACCTTTTTTTCCTAAGACTTTATTTTTTAAGCAGTTTTATATAGGCAATTAGGTTCACAACAAAAGTTAGAGAAAGTTACAAAGCTTTCCCATGTATACCTCCTGTCACCACATATCCATAGCCTCCCCCATTATCAACACCCCCCACCAAAGTGGTATGTTTGTTACAACTGATCAATCTACACTGACACATGGTCACCCAAAGTCCATAATTTGTATTAGGGTTCATTCTTGGTGCTATATTAATTCATTCTACAGCTTTGGCCAAATATATAACAACATGAATCCATCATTATAGTACCACACAGAGTAGAGTACTTTCCATGCCCTAAATATCCTCTGTGCTCTGCCTACTCATCCCTCTCTCTCCCAAAACCCCTGGTGACCTCTGTTTCCATAGTTTTGCTTTTTCCAGCACATCATACAATTGGAATCATAGCATATGTAGCCTTTCAGACTGGCTTCCTTCACTTAGTAACATGTATTTAAGCTTCCTCCATGTCTTTTTATGACTTGATTGCCTCTTTTTTTTTTTTTTTGGAGACGGGGTCTGACACTTTCTCAGTCTGGTTACGAACTCCTGAACTCAAGCGATTCTCCCACCTTAGCCTGAGCCACCACACCTGGCCACTCGTTTCTTTTTGAATATTTTTTACTTGAATAATATTCCATTGTCTGGACGTACCATAGTTTATCCATTCACCTGCTGAAGAATATCTTGGTTGCTTCCAAGTTTTGGCATATGAATACAGCTGAATTATAGTAAGGGTATGTTTAAATTTGTAAAAAAATGCCTACTGTCTTCCAAAGTAGCTGTACCATTTTGCATTCTTATCAATAATGAATGAGGCAGCATAACCTTTTGTTAATTCCTTTGTATCTTGTTTCTCACTGGTAAAATGGGGAGGGAGACAGTATCTCCTCATAAAAATCATGTGCAGAGTAAATTAAAAAACGCATGTTAAAGTTTTTAGTTCTAGAACATAACAAATACTTAATACATGATAACTAATATTGCCCCAAAATAGTGAATTCTAGACACAACAGAGTGTAGTATTTAAGATAAGAACAGGTGCTTTACAGTTAGACCTAGGCTAATACCCCTTTACTGCTTACTAAAGTCGCTGGCCAAATTCATAAATGTCAATTTTCTCTTCTTAAAAGAATATTTATACTAGTGTCTTTCTCATAGTGTTATTGTAAGGATTAAATGAGACAATGAATATAAGGCCCTTATACACTGACACACAGTAAGTCCTTATCTTGATTATCATAATAATCATAATACTATAATAGTATTTGATAACATTCCTTGAAATAACTGGCAACAACTCTGGAATATCAAAACTAGAGCTAGAGATTACTGGCCTGCAATACAATGTAGTGTACCACAAAAGACACACGAAAAAAGGAAAAAAAAAAAATCTCTGAAAGAAGAAAGAAAACTATTATTTACCAAGTGTCTAATAGGGACCATCTATGTTACCTCTTTTTAATCCTTAAACTAGTAGAGAACAACCTGAAACAAGATACGTAATTTATACACATACTAGGTCATAAATTAAGTAACAGTCAAGATTCAAACTCTCACCTAACTCCAAAATTCTCTTCCAAAACAGTACACTACACTTTCTTCCTTTCTGCCTTCTCTGAGCCCTCCCTGAAACATTCCCAACTAAGATTATCTAGTTATAAGGCTGCTTGGAAGAACTTCCAATAAGTAGAATATTACTTCATTAAACAAATATCTTAGTTGGTGTCCATTACAAAATAATTCAATATCACTAAGATGGCATTATTTATGTTATGCAAAAGTTTTCATATCCTTAAAGGTGTTTTTGCCTCTCTCTGGATAAACAGGGGAAAATATCCATCCCAGAAGGTATTGCTCTGATAAATGAGATTACCTGTTTATTACCCATTCTCTTTATAATCCCAGTAATTCTCGATTCTTATCACAAAAACAATCTAGTGTTTCTGGACTTAAAATTTCTGCCAACTGGCTCGGTGCCTGTGGCTCAACAAGCTAAGGCGCCAGCCACGTACACCTGAGCTGGCGGGTTCGAATCCAGCCCGGACCTGCCAAACAACAATGGTGGCTGCAACCAAAAAATGGCCGGGCGTTGTGGTGGGCGCCTGTAGTCCAGGCTACTTGGGAGGCAGAGGCAGGAGACTCGCTTGAGCCCAGGAATTGGAGGTTGCTATGAGCTGTGATGTCACGGCACTCTATCCAGAGTGACAGCTTGAGGTTCTGTCTCAAAAAAAAAAAAAAAAAAAAAAAAAATTCTGCCAACCTAGGCAGAGTGGCTCATACCTATAGTAATACTAGTACTTTGGGAGACGGGTGGGAGAATCACTTGGGGCTAGAAGTTTGCAAACAGCCTGAGGAAGAGCAAGACTCTATCTCTACAAAAAATAGAAAAATTAGCCAGGCATGGTGTGCCATGCACCTGTAGTCACAGGTGCTATGAAGGCTGAGGCAGGAGGATCATGTGAGCCCAGGAACTTGAGGTTGCAGTGAGCACTGATGACAACCGCTGCACTCTAGCCTGGGCAACAGAGCAAGACCTCGTCTTTAAAAAAAAAATCCTGCCAAAGCTTTTTGATATCACAGAAATTTCCATCATCTATCTGGCTTTGGAACACCTTCCCTGTGGTAACAGTTAGGCAAGTGGTCAAAAGCAAAAAACATGTGAGAAAAGAAAGATGACTACTAGGGCATACACAAGAGCAACCTGTCATTTAACGGCACTGGGAAAGGGACCTATAAGGGTTTGTCCCCCTCTTTCTTTTAATTAATTTAATTATTTCATTAAAATAATGTTAATATCACAAATTTACTAACCAAGAATAATTAAAAAGCATTACTTCCTTTAATTGTTTGAGAAGTATGTTTGGCCTATGTTTTTAAGAGCAGTAACAGAGAGAGAAATAAGGCTTCAAAAGACACTGCCTGTTTGTTAGACTCAAGGCTACTGCTTACATAAAGTAATTTAAATATTTCTTTATTAACTTCTAAATCCCAATATGCATAGTGGAAAAAGAAAAGCCAACTGGCCCATTAGTCAAAAAACTGAGTTCTATACTCAGTTCTATCAATAACTAGAAAATTTTAAGCATTTTACTTCACCTCTTTTAAAATCACTTTACTTTCTGTTTTACAGATGAAGCAAGTTACTACCCTAGCATTTACAGATCAAATTCTTGTTTCAGCTATTTATGAGCAACTTCAAATGTCTGGGATTATAATTTGTAATTAGCCTACATATGAACTTGGACTCAATGCTGTTGGGCTAGTGTGCTGAACATGTCTTAACTAAATTCAGGGCAAACTTTTCTGTACAGAGAAAGCAGATTTTGCAGGCCATATGGTCTCTGTCTCAGCTACTCTACTTTGCCACTGTAATGCAAAAACTCCCATAGTTTTGAAGAGAGATATTCCAATAAACTTTTATTTCTGGGAACTGCCTCTAAATTTCCTATGATTTTCCCATGTTATGAGGTTATTCCCAGTTATTTAAAATGTAAAAATCATTCTTACCTCAGTTTGTACCCATTTTTGACAAAGGTACAAAAAAGCAATTCAATGGTAGAATAATCTTTTCAACAAAAAATGCTAAAGCAACTGGATAGCCTTAGGCAAAACAAACAAAAAAACCTCGACCTAAAAACTTCACACCTATACAAAATTAACTCAAATGTATTACAGATTTAAATGTAGAAGTTACCCAGCTTCTCGGGAGGCTGAGGCAAGAGAATTGATGTTGCTATAAGCTGTGTGTGACACTACAGCACTCTACGAAGGGCAACATAGTAAGACTCTGTCTCAAAAAATAAAAAATAAATGTAGAAGTTAAAATTATAGAACTTTTAGAACAAAAATATAGAAGAAAACCTTTAGTACCTAGGACTTGGGACCTGAAACATGACACTAAAAAAAAAATTCAATGAATGGGACTCCAACAAAATTTTAAACTTTTGCTCTGTGAAAGACCTAAGACAACATGAAGAGAAGCAAAAGACTGGGAGAAAATATTTGCAAATTATATAGCTGACAAAAAAACTTGTAATCTACAAAAATTTCTTTTCTTTTCTTTTTTTGTATGGATAGAGTCTCACTTTATCGCCCTTGGTAGAGTGCTGTTGCGTCACAGCTCACAGCAACCTCCAACTCCTGGGCTTAAGCGATTCTCTTGCCTCAGCCTCCCAAGTAGCTGGGGCTACAGGCGCCAAGCCAGGATATCACCACATATTCTATTAAAATAGCTAAAATAAAGACTAACAATACCAGATACTGCAAGAACATGGGGAAAATGAATTTCTTATACATCACTGGTAGTAATATATAATGAAACAGATATTTCAGAAAATAATTTGACAATATATTAAATAAAAAACAAAAAAAGCAAATGGCCATCATCCCTTTGTATCCATGGGTAACTGGTTCCAGGACCTCTCAAGGATACTGAAATCCAAGGATGACCAAGTCCATGCATAGAACCTATGTACATCTTCCCTTCACTCACAGTATCTATTACAATGTAAGTGCTATGTAAAAACAGTTGTTATACTATATTACTTAGGGAATTATGAAAAAACAAAAATCTGTACATGTGCAGAATAGAAACTTTTTTCCCAAATATTTTTGATCTGAGATTGGTTGAATCTATGGATGTGGAACCCACAAAAGGTTGACTACTTGACTACATAACCCAGTAACTGCAGTTCCTAGAGAAACCATACATTGCATATACACAAAAACCTAAACATGAATATAGAAGTTTTATCCATAATAGCCAAAAACTAGAAACAACTAAAATGTTCTCTAATAGGTGAACCACAGTACATCCATATCCTGGTATGTTTACTCATTTCATCAATGGAAAGGAGTGAGGTACTGAAACATACAACGTGGATGGATGAATCTCAGGCACATCACACTGACTGAAAAAAGCCAATCTCAAAAGATTACATACTGTATGATTCCATTTATGTGACAGTCTCAAAATGACAAAATTACAGAAATGGAGAACAGATTAGCAGGTGCCAGGAGTTAGGGAAGCCAGTGAGACAGAGGGAAAACCTAAGGCTAGAAAGGGATAACACCAGAAGATATCTCTGAGGTGACAGATGAGGTCTGTTATCTTGATTGTAGTAATGGTTAAACTAATCTACATGTGATAATATGGCACATAACACACACATACTATACTAATGTCAGTTTGCTGGTGTTGGTATAATATTTATGCAAGATGTAGCCACTGGGGGAAAACTGGCGAAGGGTAAGGACTTCTTTGTACTATTTTTGCAATTTCCTGTGACTCTGTAATTATCTCAAAATCAAGAGTTAAAATATTTTGTTTCTGAAAGTCTGAGAATAAGCAAAGGGAAGATATAGCTCTGTAAATAACAAGGGCCTACACACTCTCTTTATTAATCAGTTGTTTCAAAAACCAAGGACAATAAAATAAAATGGCAGGGGTTTTTTTTGCAGTTTTTGGCCAGGGCTGGGTTTGAACCTACCACCTCTGGCATATGGGGCCAGAGCCCTACTTCTTTGAGCCAAAGGCGCCACCCAAATGGCAGTTTTAACTAAGTGCCTACAATGAGTGAGAACTATTTAAGTGCCTCCACACATTGCCTCATTTAATTCATATAACTACCTTATAAATAAAATGCCATAACCCCATTTTATAGAGCAAAACTGAGGTTGAGAGAGGTTAAAGCAATTTGTTCACAGTCAACAGTTGAGTGGTGAGCCATGACTTAAACTCAGATTAACACTGTAATAAGTATAAAGATGTTCAGAGAATTAAAAAAGTATCAGTTATACTGTACAAAAGCCTGAATTAAACAAATTCAAACCAGTTTATTTTCTGTGGGGTTGTCAAACCTTTTTAAATATTAGTGCATGTCAAGCATCCTTCTTCCAAATCTATTTAACTTAGTCTCAGTCTCACTAAGAGCACTGGGAGCTCTTTTTTCCCAAAAGTATAGTTAGAGTATATAATTTAACAATTTTTCAGTTAAAAAGTTAAAAAAGGTAAATGGCCTGATCTTAAATCACTTCTATTCTTCACATCCTGGCAAACTACAAATGTTTAGAGCTGTGCAGTGGTATCTGCTAACCATATGTAACTAACTGTAAATTAATTAGAATTGAATAAAATAAAAATTCAGTTCCTCTGTCACACTAGACACCCTTCAAGTCTGTTCAAAAGCCATATATGGTTACCATATTGGACAGCACAGATACAGAACATTTCCATCATCTGAGAAAGTTCTATCAGTCAGCACTGGATTAGAGGCTTATTTTTGTTTTTTTAAAGAACAGTGGATCTGTGCAATGTTAAGAGAAGTACACTGGATATTACACATGCTGCTGCCACTATTCCCTTATAAAAGGGGACTAGGTCAGATATCCTTGATGATCTAAAATCGGCTACTGCCACTGTAATGTCAAAACACAGGGAAAATGTAAACAAAAGACTGGGAAAAAATGAATTGTAAGGAGAGAAAGAAATAGTGTGCAGCTTGAAGCTGAACTTGGATTCAGGGGTCTGGGTTCTATTCCCTATTATGCCAACGATTCATTTTTTAAAAAAATAAAAAATGTTTGTACTTGGTACTAACTATTACTTGATTAGAAAAGTCTCTTCACTACTTAGGCCTCTGTTTCCTCTTCTACAACATAAATTTAAACCAGATGACCACTAAGATTTCTTCTAGTTTTGTACACACATACAAAAGAAATGAGGTAAAGAATAAATGTAAAAGAGAAAAATCATGCATATTGGTGGTGCAAACTGGCACTCTTATCAGCTTGCCACATGGCTCTATACTGAGACTAAGATTTGGATACCACCAAAAGAAGAAAGATTTAATTCTACTCACTATATACTTATTGAGCAATTATTTGCAACTAACTACACTATTTGTAGCACCACAAAATTCACCCTGTAAGAGGTGTTTAAAAAAATAAAAAAGGAAACAGCACCACAAAAAAACTGATTAGCCCTACATTAAGCCCAAATATGTGGGAAGAATGCAAGACCCTCAGAACTTTAGGTTAAAAGACCGGTACATCGGGCAGAACCTGTGGCCCCCATATATCGAGGATGGCAGGTTCAAACCCGGCCTTGGTCAAACCGCAAACAGAAAAATAGTCGGGTGTTGTGGCAGGTGCCTGTAGTCCCAGTTACTCAGGAGGCTGAGGCAAGAAAATCACCTAAGCCCAGGAGTTGGAGGTTGCTGTGAGCTGTGTGATACCACTGCACTCTACTGAGGGCGATAAAGTGAGACTCTGTCTCTACAAAAAAAAAAAAAAAAAAAGACTGGTACATCAGCATGTAATAACTGGCCCAGTATTAAGATACAGAAGTATCTTAAAACCTTGAGAAGAAACAACAAAGTATATAAAATAATATACAAAGTACTAACATATGGCGTAGTCAAAAGCATATCCTGTTTCTTCCACGAATAATACAAATAAATGCTACAGGTACCTGGAAACAAGAAAACATCAATTTTGACCAACTTTATTTCTTTAGAACCCATACAATCACATAGACCAGTATTTTCTAGGTTGAGTATTCCTGAGGGTTATTAGAATTAAATAAATTCACAAACAGTGCTAGACAGAATAAAATGCAACTAGAATTCCTACCTTCACTATCTCTGTCCACGTCTCACTTTTCAGAGTCACTTTTGGTCCTATTTCCTAGGATCTAAAGGGACAGAAAACCTTCCCCATCCCTACTCTAAGAATTAAAATACCTAATATGAAAATGTAGAAATGATTTTGACTCTAGACAAAAAAAAAACACCAAGATAAACTGCATTTGATATTTTACCTTACAGAAGCTAAGTCAATCGGTGAGTCATGCAACCTCTATAAGAATTCCCTCATTAAATTCCTGAACCATACCCGTGAATAATTTAGAATAGAAGAGTGTAAATACTAAAGCTCTCCAGGAGGGAAAACAGGGAGAAGGAATTTTAGACAAGACTTGACTTCAGAAAGGCAGTTTTTAATACCCCTCCTTCTAATCTAACGCTCAGAATTGCGCGGCGCGGAAAGCCTGGCGAATTTGAAAACAAACCTAGCAAGGCTCGGGGAGCCGGGGCAGGGGGTTAGTAACTGACAGCTCGGCCAAGGAGCGAGAAGCCTGGAGTAGGTCAAACAGTGTCAACGGTCTGAAATCCAGAGTCCACCCCAGTGGGCTCCGCAGGAGGTCAGCACGGGTTCGGCGTCTTTCAGTGCTTAACGTGCGGGATACTGGGACTGGGGAAGCCCTAGAGCCCACGCCAGCGCAGTTCGCCCGCTCTCACCTCTCTTGGGGGCTTTAATCAGAGGCACTCCTCCTGCCCGCTCGCCGTTTTCCTGCTTGTCCTTGTGCTTGAGCTCGCCCGGGACGCAGGAGCTGGGGTCACCATCAGAGCCGCGGTGATGATGGTGCCTGTGCCGCTCCTTGTGGCCCTTATGCTTGGGCCCGGCCGCGCTCACCGTCAGAGGCGAGAAGGTGAAGAGGGCCGAGGTGCCCGGGGCCGGCAGCGGGGCAGCGACAGCGGGCCCGGCGGGTGCCAGCGAAGGCGGCGGAGGCGGCGGCAGGAGAAGAGGCTCAACGGGGCCCGGGACCGTTGGGGCTGCATTGGTTGGCTGCAGCGGCCCGGGATGTTGGCGGCTGCGACGCCGCCGGTGAGGGGGAGCGAGAGGGGGGTCCTGGCTCGGCCGCCCCCGCTTCTCCTGAGACCCCCCACTGCTAGCTCGGCGCTGCCGCTTCACTCCCCGCGGCGAGACCCCAGCATGGGGTTTCTCCTTCCCCTCTTTGTCCGGCTCCTCCTGCGCCGCCACCGCCCGTACTACGCGAACCGCTCCGACCTGCGCAGCCATTTCACCCACAAACACACATTTAAATGGCCCGACCGCCCCCCCGTCCGTGCAGCGCGCAAGCGCCACCCGCGCACGGCCCGCTGGGCATTGGAGTCTCTCCCGCGCCCTCCACTTATCGGCCGTGCTTAGTCCGGAGCCCAACATGCCGGAAGCGGCAGTTCCCGGAGCTGCTCCGCAGGCCGCTCCAACCGAGCTTCTATTGTAAAGCACCCCGGCCGCGCACAGCCTTCTGGGAGTGGTAGTTCCGCCGCGCCCCGCGCCGCCCGCCCGGCTCTCTGAGTGGAAGAGCGGAAAGGGAGCGTGCGCCGAGTCACGCTCTGAGATGCGACGCAACCGCCGCTGGGCGGCGACTGGCCGCCAACCGCCTTAACCGCCGAAACAATGTTTCTGGCTTTCCGAGTCTGGCGGCATGTTCCCGTATCATCCTGTGCCCTTTGGTGGTTTTACACGGAGTGGGTGGTCTCCATAGTGACTTTTAAATTTCATACTCCTCTCGTAACCTTTGTGAGGTAAAAGAATCTCCAGCCTTTCACCTTTGACGAGCGACGAAATGGAGCGGGAAAGACGGTTTAGCGATGTGCAAACTGAGGGCGGTTTTGCTGTGACAGAATCGGCCGCAATCCAGACGGTGTTTGCAGCCCCGCGCTGGGCATTGCCATGGTTACGGCTGCGCGTCAGAGCCGGGTGCGCGCGCCGCAGCCTTGCCGCTGCCGGAGAGGAGAGCCCGGCCTTTATTTCAGACGCGTCCGCACCTGGAAAACCATGTTTCAGATTTTTCAGTGAGATTTTTTTTCAAGTCGTAAGTGTAAAACTGCCTGTTGGAGAATTGTATCTACCCAGAGAACACTCCAGACATCATCACTGTTCACTAAGGGATGGTCGCTCCTCAGTTCATTTAGAATTTTATCCTCACTTTCTCGCTTTAGCTTTTTTTTAACCTAGGATTTTTAAAATTTTCTTTCTTTTTGTTTTTTTTAAGAGCCGGACTCTCCCTGTGTTGCCGGCCTGGACTGAATGAAGGGCCTCGGGCTCTGGAGCGGATGGACTACAGGTGTGCACCACGCACAGGGCTTGACGTGGGGTTCGGTTAATACACTTGGTCTTTGATAAAGACACTTGGAAATATTGATTCGGTGATACACTCAGCAGATGGCATTACTGTGATTTTCACGCAGGACACCAGGGTTAAAAAAAAGAATCAAAAAAGGAAAAATTTACTGTAATTTGATACCACTATTTCCTGGAGAAATATTACCTAAATGAATACTATCTGCAGTGAAATTAGTTTAAAAACTAAAAAGTTTGTTGATCATCTATTAGGGTTTATTGTACTACAATAGACAGGGTAACAATAGTTCAATTTGTCCTATCATTAGGCTTCTGAATGAAAAGCATTGAAGAGCAAAAATGATGTTTAAATAATAGAACATCTAAAAGTTATAAATGAAGTCTTTTTTTTTTTATTTTTTGAGACAGTCTATGTCTCCCCTTGGTAGAGTGGCATCACAGCTCACAGCAACCTCCAGCTGTTGGGCTTAAGCGATTCTCTTGCTCAGCCTCCCAAGGAGCTGAGACTACAGGCGCCCACCATAACTCCTGGCTATTTTCTGTTGCAGTTGTCGTTGTTGTGTATCAGGCCCCCGGGGCAGGTTTGAACCCCCACCCCTCCGTGCATGTGGCTGGTGCTGTAACCACTGTGCCACGGGTGCCACGCCAGAAATAGAAGTTTTTTAAGATAAAAAGATGTTAACTCCTAGAAGTTGGGTGGATTCTTCATAAAAGTATCCGCTAATTTATTTACTACATAAAATTAAATTTAAAATAATCTTTTTTTAAAGGCAGGGATATTCACATAAAAATTTATTTTAAACTAGAATCTCTCTCATTGGTTGAATATAAATTTTTAAGAATTTGAAAGAAGAAGAAAATTTGAATTTGAAGAAAATGCTACCAAAAGATAGCTGATGGTTGATGATTTTTTGGAATTGATAATTGAATAATGTAGGTTGAAACTTATCAGGAATGAGTTGAACATCTTGTTAGTTGGCATATCCAGATTTAAAAGTGATAACTACCTTTATTTGCGCATTTTATTCTGTTAAATGTAATTTCTCCGTTTCTTGCTACTCTGGTTTCCCCCAACATTTGGGAAGATGTGTATTTAGTCACAACTACCAGAGAATAGTCATTGTCACAAGCAGGCATTTTATACTGCTACCACAAGGAAAGACTTAAAACTTTTTTTAAGACGAAGTCTCACTATGTCACCCTTGGTAGAGTGCCGTCACGTCAAAGCTCACAGCAACCTCAAACTCCTGGGCTTAAGTGATTCTCTTTCCTCAGCCTCCCAGTAGCTGGGACTACAGGCGCCTGCCACAACACCCAGCTGTTTTTTTTTTTGTTGGTGTTGCAGTTGTCATTATTGTTTAGCTTTCCCAAACCAGGTTCCAACCCTCCCCCCTCCGCATACGTGACTGGCGACGTAACCGCTGTACTATGGGCGCCGAGCCAAGACTTAAAACTTTTTTTTTTTTTTTTTTTTTTGCAGTTTTTGGCCGGGGCTGGTTTGAACCCACCACCTCTAATATATGAGGCTGGTGCCCTACTCCTTTGAGCCACAGGCACCGCCCAAGACTTAAAACTTTTAAAAGTAAATTCTAAATATTCTAAAAATAGTAAAAATTTAATTGAGATCTAAATCTTATCAACCTTTGAAAGTTTAAAAAATATATTGTATTTCCCATATGGTGTTCTTTACATAATCTCAAATGACAAACTTTTATTCGTAGTTTCCAGCCCAATGTAAATGGTAAGAAAATGCAAAACAGATGGCATTTATTTGCATATTGATTTTCTTTTAAAAGTACTTTTAAAAATCTATCTTCATTTTTAATATTATGAATCTAGAATACTTAAATAGTAGTATTCTAGTAGTTTTATTTGCAGATGCACTTGCAGCCTATATTCTTACAAACCTTGAGTTACATTAAATATTCCAAGTTGGTGGAGGGTTTCTTGGTCCTTTGGGTTTTGAAAAACGATTCGCAAAACCTGGGAACAAAAATAAATTTGAATGAAAAGAGAAAATGTTTTTAATACAGAAATGAATATAGGGATTTTAGAGTATGTTTTAATATATGCAAATGCATGGTTTTTAAAAATCCAATCAGCATCTTTGACCAATTTAGTAATAGATTATAAGGGCATTATAATAATTTAAAACTTAAATGATAATAATAACATTTGAAGTTTGGAGAGCACTTAAAAATTTAATGATGGTAATAAGATGAAAAACCCTGGTTATGATAGCCTTTGATAATTCAATATATAATGTCATTTATTTATGGTTTTTTTTCACCTACCACCCATCCATCAAAAAAATAAAACTGGCAAATTTCAATTTCACAAAAATAAGGACAATTGGGTAGGGGGCTGGGGGCACACCTCCCTCTTGGGGGTGGGTCACAATTATAAGAGGGACTTTAACAAATGCAATCAGTGTAACCTAATTCTTTGTACCCTCAATGAATCCCAAACAATAAAAATAATAATAAATAAGGACTTTTACTTGGAAAAATATTATATTAAATTTAGTTATACCTCTACATCAGTCCAGAAAGCCATGAATTTACTAAGAGATTCCATTTGAAAAGCTTAGAAAAAAATAAATAAGCAATCTTGAAAAGCTAAATAGTTAAATAATCATTTTTATTTCTCTTTCTTCCTTAAACTTAGCCTTCCATACCCACCCCAAAGAAGGAGGATGAGGAAATTTTTCACAAACAATAAAGTCTATTTCTGGATGCTTTCAAAATATTTGCAGATTGATGACATTTTTCTTTAATCGCTACAGCAACAAACTTTTCTTTGGTGGCAGTATACTTTCACAGTTTTCTTACACTTAACCACTTTAGAGACTTAAGAAATTAATGGTTCGAAACACAGAAGAAAAACGGAGTGGGAAACTCAAAGGTATTCCTAAGCCTTTAACTTATTCACCTTACCAAATATATTATGAACCTTGAAGAACTGAGGTAAGGATCAAATGAGGTATTTGTTGTAAAAGTATCCAATACAGTGCCTGACACATAGTAACTACTCAAATATTGCTTAAATCTGATCCTGAAAAACCATACCAGAACTATACCAGAGAGGAATAATATGAGAGGGGAAAAGAAGATTTTTTTTTAACCACTAAAGTTAAATGTATTAATGATGATAAGAAAAACTGAGGGAGGAGTCTTACAGCCTAGTTCGTGTACATTTTACTCTTCTTTTTTGTTGTTGTTGAGACAGTCTCACTATATTGCCCTTGGTAGAGTGTCAGATCTCAAACTCTTGGGCTTAAGATATTCTCTTGCCTTAGCCTCCCAAGTAGCTGTGACTACAGGCACCTGCCACAACGCCCAGCTATTTTTTTTGTTGTTTGTTTGTTTGTTTGCAGTTGTCATTGTTGCATAGCAGACCCGGGGCCGGGTTTCAAACTCGCCACCCTAGGTGTATGTGGCCAGTGCTCTTGCCACCCATAACTTCTTTTTCTTAATTATAACATTGTAAAATGTTAGAGTTAATTAAAGCCAAACATAATCTTACGGCTAAAGAAAGAATGCCAGATATACTAGTTAAACATTTTGTCAAGGTGACATAGGGACCATATCCCAGGTGGGGTAGAGGTTGGCGGCTGCCCACCAAAATCTTCCTCAAATAGAAATGCATCTAGTCAGTTGTACCTATCTGCCTGGTAATATTATACGTCCCAGTTTCTCTTGCAATTTAGTTATAGCACATGTCTGAAGTTCTCTTAAAGGGAATGTGAGCGGACTGCATTTTTGCCACTAACAGGCCAGGGCCTTACCACCATTAGAGAAGGAGAAGGCGGCCACATCTCCTCTGTGTTTTTCTGTTTTCTTGCCACCTGCAATCTGAATGTGGCAGCAACTAATTTGAAACAGGCACAACTAATGTGGCAGCAACTAATAAAAACAGGCACAATACCAGCAAGCAGCAGTTCTCAAAGTGTGATCCAGGGATTAACTCCTGGGGGTCCCTCGGAATCTTTCAGAGGGTATGCTCTTTGGTCAATAATAATTTCTGTTGGTCATCTACTACTACTAATTGCTATACCGCTTACAAAAAATTGGATTATACATGATACTTTTTTTTTCTATTTTTTTAAAATCGGGGAGAGCGCGAACACAGTCCCCCACTACCACAAATAATGCAGTCGAGTTTCCCACATTTGGGGAAATCGCAGGGGTCAGCACATCCCGAGTGCAATGGATAAGCCTCGCCCTGGGAAACCACCTTTGTGATCATGGTGTCTCCCCTGCCAGGTAAGTATTACATGATACTTTTTTTTTTTTTTTTTTTGAGACAGAGCCTCAAGCTGTCACCCTGGATAGAGTGCTGTGGCATCACAGCTCACAGCAACCTCCAATTCCTGGGCTCAAGCAATTCTCTTGCCTCGGCCTCCTGAGTAGCTGGGACTACAGGTGCCAGCCACAACACCCGGCCATTTTTTGGTTGCAGCCATCATTGTTGTTTGGCGGGCCCAGGCTGGATTCGAACCCGCAAGCTCAGGTGTACGTGGCTAGCACCTTAGCTCGTTGAGCCACAGGCGCTGAGCCACATGATACTTTTTAAATAATATCTTAGGGCTCGGTGCCTGTGGCTCAAGCGGCTAAGGCGCCAGCCACATATACCTGAGTTGGCGGGTTTGAATCCAGACCTGACCCGCCAAACAACACGGCTGGGCGTTGTGGCAGCCGCTTGTAGTCCCAGCTACCTTGGAGGCAGAGGCAGGAGAATCGCTTGAGTCCAGGAGTTGGAGGTTGCTTTGAGCTGTGATGCCACAGCACTCTATCCAGGACAACAGCTTGAGGCTCTGTCTCAAAAAAAAATAAATAAATAAAAAGAATAAGAATAAAAAATAAAATAGTCTCTTAGGCTTGGTGCCCATAGCACAGTGATTTCAGCACCAGCCACATACACCAAGGGTAGCAGGTTCAAACCCATCCTGGGCCAGCTAAACAACAATGACAACTGCAACAAAAAATAGCCAGGCATTGTGGCGGGCATCTGTAGTCCCAGCTACATGAGAAACTGAGGCAGGAGAATCGATTAAACCTAAGAGTTTGAGATTGCTGTGAGCTGTGATACCACAAAACTCTACTGAGGGCAACATAGTGAGACTCTGTCTCCAAAAAAAAAAAAAATAGTAATAATAAATTAAATAGTATTTTAAATTTTTATATAATAGTAAATATACAAAAATTTTGTATAATGCTAAATACACAAAAATTTAGGATACTAAAAATGGTATCGCAAATGCTTAAAATAATATAATTATCATTTTAAGTTCATAAGTCTTATAATGGTTAGGACAACTGGGTGAACAATTTCTTCAAACTGCTGGAATTGTACTTCATCACCTAATGTTGAATGAGTAAAGAAAAGATGAGACAGCACCAGCTACTATTCTTTTTGTCACACTTGTATGTTTTTTTAACTTTGCTTTAGATATGAACCAGAATATCACAGCATCGGCTCGGTGCCTGTGGCTCAACGGGCTAAGGCGCCAGCCACGTACACCTGAGCTGGCGGGTTCGAATCTGGCCTGGGTCCGCCAAACAACAATGACGGCTGCAACCAAAAAATGGCCGGGCGTTGTTGCGGGCGCCTGTAGTCCCAGCTACTTGGGAGGCGGAGGCAAGAGACTCACTTGAGCCCAGGAATTGGAGGTTGCTGTGAGCTGTGATGCCAC
>CAUYON010119030.1:0-11651 GCA_963573935.1 Arctocebus calabarensis
TATCTTTATTATGATGTGATTTTTGGTCTTCAGGATTTATAGCTAGTAAAGGAATTATAGGATACTTTTATACTTCTACAGGTATGTGTAACTCTTTACCTACAATCATAGCACTTTCACCTTTAAGGCAGCATTTTCTTCTCAATAAGTTTATGATGTTTTCCTTCTTTGGTGCAAGCTAAAACTCTGGTTTTCAAGTAAAATTTAAATAATCAACTCCAAAACAAGCTTTATGTATTGTTCTCTTTATTTTTTAAATTTTTTTGCAGCTTTTTTTTTTTTTTTTTTTTTTTTGGCCAGGGCCGGGATTAAAGTCACCACTTTTAGTATATGGGGCTGGTGCCCTACCCCTTTGAGCCACAGGCACCCCTTGTATTGTTCTCTTTATGTAAGTATTATATCCGAGCTGTATTTTCAGAAATTTTGTAGGCGCTATTTAGCAATATTACCATTAGAAGAATTCTGTGGATAGTACTTTAACTGAACAGTTGAATAAAAGGCCAGATTTTTATGAAAAGTTCCTACAATCATAATGTAATTTTCTCTCCTTTCCTATGCTTTACTGTAGTGTTATCTGAAGACATAGATATTCAGGTGCTGTATTGAAGATATAGCAAATAGGATTTAAAGGTATGATTAGTTTAAAGTTACTGCAATAAACACATTGAGGCAATATAAAATATACCAGTTATAGATTAGCCCTATAAACATTGACGCAAATGTAAGGAGACAGAAAGACAATAAAAAATACATGAGTATATGCAGTAAGGGGGTCTTATCTTTTAGAGATTTTTGTTAGTTCATATTTAGGCTACTTTAGAACATAAAAAGAATATAACTAGGTTCCATCACAATACTTGGACTTATGCTCCATATTTTCTCCTAAATAAGTGCCTAGTGAAAGGTCACTCTGAAACTCAGTTTCTTTATCTGAAAAATAAAGAAATTGAACTAAACAGCCCCTAAATTTCCTTGTTGTGCTATCGTGGTATAATTCTTACTACCTTAATATTATTTTCTTTTTGTTCCTATGATCCCACTTATCTTTATTTTTTTTAATTTCAAAATACTAAGAGGATATAAATGTTATGGTTACATGGATAGATTTTGTAATGCTTGAGTCAGGGCTACTATGTATAAATAAATATGCTATTGCCTGAATAATGTTCATTGTGCCAGTTATAGGTTTTTGACCATCTCATTCTCCTCCTGGTAGATTTCCAAAGACTTTTACTTCCCTCTGTGCAAGTGTGTTGCCTTCAGTTACTTAAAATTTGTTATAGAGTACTGTGATGTTCGTGATATACTTTGCTTAAGATAATGGTATCCATTTCCAACCAATTTGCTGTAAAAGGAATTAATTCATACTTTACTATGGCTGAGTAGCATTCCATGCTATACATATACCACATTTGTTAACCCACTTTTGTGGAATTACTTGTGTTGATTGCACATTGTTGCAATTCTAAGTTGTGTGCAATAAATATTTAAGTGCTGGTATCTATTTGATAAAATGACTGCTTCCTTTTAGTAGCTACCAAGTAGTGGGATTACTGGATTAAACAATAGGTCTAGTTTCAGTACTTTGTGAAATATCTGTATTGTTTTCTTTAGAGGATATACAAATTTTCAGTCACACCAACAGTGTATAAGTATTCCTTTTTCTCTGCATCATCTCTGCATCAATGGCAGGATCTATTATTTACTGACTTTTTACTAAAAGCCTTTTTTAACAGAAGGAGATGTCTTGTTGTGGTGTTAATTTGCACTTCTTTGATGATTAGTGATCCTGAACATTTTTTCATGTGTTTGTCAGCCATTTGTCTATCTTCTTTGAAAAAGCTTGGTTCAAATCTTTTGCCCACTTTTTTTTTTTTTTTTCAGTTTTTGGCCAGGCCTGGGTTTAAACTCACCACCTTTGGTATATGGGGCCAGCGCCCTACTCCTTTGAGCCACAGGCACTTCCCATTGCTCACTTTTAATGGAGATGGTTTGGGTGTTTTTGTTTGTTGTCATTGATTTGAGTACATTGTAGATTCTGGTTATTAGCAATTTATCACATGTAGTATTTAATGTATGTAAAAAATGTAATGTATTTTCTTCTACTCTGTAATTATGTTTGCTCTGTGGATTATTTTCTTAGCTATGCAGACTATTTTTAATTTAATCTAGTCCTGTTTTTGTTGTTACTGTAATTGTCTTTTGGATCATAGTAATCAATTATTTTCTTATGGCTAAGCCAATATATACAACAGAGTTTTTACATTTTCTTCTAGAATTTTTATGGCTCCATGGCATACATTTAATTATTTTATCCATCTTCAATTTAATTTTCTGGGTGATACAGCTCTGGTTTCATTTTGGTGAAATGGCTATGCAATTTTCTTAGCACCATTTTTGAATGAGGCTTCTTTTCTCCAATATGTGTTGTTTTCTGTTTAATGAAGATTAGATGGCAATATGCTTTCTTTTTGTTCACCTACTCATCCTACTTTTTCCTTTTCACTTTCTCCTATGCTTCAAATTACTTTGTCTCTGAGCTTAGGTATTGAAGTGGCCTCTTGACTTTAGGCCAAATGGAAGAGAAAAGAGTGAGAAAGGAGAAACAAGAGGAAAAGAAAGAAAAAAAAAGAGAAAAAGTAAAGAAAAAGAAAAAAATGAAGGAGAAAAAAGAAAAAAATTGAAGAGCAAAAGAAAAGAAGGACAGGAAGAGAGTGATAGGAGAAATGGTATTGATCAGCACAGTGCTAAGGCCAGGACTATAACTCAAGGATTTTGAAGGGCTAAGGTGAGTGGGTTCCTCATAACCAGCCTAAGCAAAGCCAGACTCTTCCTCTGCCAAAAATAAGAAGAGAAATAAAATATCAAAAACAAAAAATAAGAAGGACAAATTAAATAAGAATTAAAAAGAAATAGAAAAATTCTTCATTGTGGGCATGCCAGTGGTTTCTTCCCAGGGCCAAATGTAGAAGAGCTCCCAAGACCATAATCTCTTGGCCACCTTCAGCCGGACTACTGCCATGACCTCCCTGCTAGATCCCAGCTGTGCCACCCTATCTCTCAGCAAAAAATAAATAAATAAAATGGAAAAAAAATAATAATAAAAGAATAGATGAAACAGATTAAATATACAGTTGTATCAAAGAAAGGAGAATGATGGAAGAGGAAACAATGAAGAAAGAAGAAAGACCAATAAAAAAGGGAGGGACTATCTTTGATGTTGCATAAGTGATTTACAAGGGAAAGATGAGAAGCGTAGAAGATTCTCTACCAAAAGAGGGAATGGAGAGGAGTGAAATATATAAAGAGAATAAATGAAACTAAAATATCATAACCAAAAAAAAACAGGAGCCCTTGCTGTTGAAAGTAAAAGTGGAAGTTAAGAGTAGAACCAACCAAATAAATTAGCAAACAACAAAACACAACACAATAAAACAAAAAAAGATCTCGTGGCTAAAAATAGTGACAACCTCAGTAACAAAGGGAAGAATAAAAATTAAAAAAAAACTACTAAAAATTATATAGATATAGATATATAGCAGAAGGGAACAAGTTTAATAGGAATACATATATTCCATATATATTGTATATGAAATATAATATATATATTGTAATACATTGCCAGGACAAGTGGCACTGTTTTTTTTTTTTTTTTTTTTAGGGGATGGAGAACACAGCCAACTTCCTCCCTCTAGTTATCATGCATGGACCTGGTTCCCACTCAACATACTTTCCCTTGGTGATCACCTCATTCTTTCCTCAGCATTCAGACCCTGCTGGGCCAGGATCATAAAGCTCTCCAGAATCCTTCAGAGGTAGGTCTCTCAGTGGCCCCTGACAATAGTTCCTGTGGGGTCCAGGAGCTACTGAGCCTGTCTCAAGAATGGAGCTCTGATCCTGGCAGGTAGAACAAAAGCGACTGTGCCTTAAGACAGAGTGTCACTCTGTCTCCCTGGGTAGAGTGCCATCACATCATAGCTCACAGAAACTTCAAACTCTTGAGCATGAGTAATCCTGTTGCCTTAGCCCCTCAAGTAGCCCCCCACCGAGTAGCATGTGCAACCTTGTCTAGCTTGTTTTTATTCTATTTTTAGTAAAGATGAGGTCTTGCTCTTACTCAGGCTGTTCTCCAACTCTCAAGCTCAAGCAATCCACATGCCTTTATCTCTCAGAGTGCTATGATTAACACGCATGAACCACTGCACCTGGTGCAAAAAAGTCTTTATGGATGACATTTTAACCGCCATTATAATTCCTTAGGAGTTATAATTCCTGTAATGACTTTTTATGATGACAGGGTTTTTTTTTTTTCTGATTCTTCCCCATGTGCATTTTATATATATATATATATATATATGTGTGTGTGTGTGTGTGTGTGTGTGTGTGTGTGTGTGTGTATAATTTTTTAAATTTCTGAGCTAAAAGGTTAGTCTGTCTTTGATTCACATTTGTGAGATATTCTTGTTGGGCTTGACGAGCTGGCTCACAGATGTTGTGACCAGAAGGACAGAGTCTGGACCAACCAAGTGGCACACCAGTGTGCCAACTTCAGTGCTGTTCAGCAGGCTGTAGAGCCATTTGGGTTCCCAATCATGCTGGTTGATGTCAGAACCAGTTCTATCCCCAAATGCAGAGCTCCTCATTCTTAGTATTTGCCAAAGTGAAGTGGTAGCACCTTTCTTTTCTTTCTTTTTTTTTTTTTTTTGGTTGCAGCCATCATTGTTCTTTGGTGGGCTCAGGCTGGATTCGAACCCGCCAGCTCAGGTGTATGTGCCTGGCACCTTAGCCCACTGAGCCACAGGCACCGAGCAAGGCAGTACCTTTCTTACTCAGATGCTCAGTAGCAGATCTGATGGCAGATCTGGTGGACTAATGTCAGTTTTAGAGTCCCTCGAGTGGAGTTCACCACCCTTCCTGCTGGAGTTAAGTGGCAGCTTGCTGTACTGTTGTGTGCTCAGCAGGTGTTAAGGCCATTTGAATCTCAAATTTGAGGGGCTGATGAATTTTTCAGAGGCCTTAGATATGGAGTTCATAACACTTCTTACAGAACCTGCCAAAGCAGAATTGTAGATTTACCTTATCCTGTCCTACTCAGGTGGGTTTTTAAGCTGCTTTGATACTGGCTGTGGCAGGCCTATGCCAGCTTACAAGGGCCTGGGTTGTGGAGATCACATCATCTTATATAGATCCTGCCAACTATTCCACTAACTTGCCTGAGAGGGTTTTAGGACTACTTAGATACTAAATCTTACAGGCTGATATTAGTTTCAAAGGTCCTGGGACTTACCATACCCCTTCCCCTCTGTCCATTTAATGAGCTACTGCTTTTTCTTATGGATCTTCCTGTTCACAGCTTGCTGAAACTGCCTTTCAGGGTTTCATGCAGTGACGTCTCCCAATCTCTCACCCAATTTCCTCTAAAGCAGGAGGGGTGTGCTTGAGCGAAGACTTCAAAATGAAGCTCCTAGGCTGGATGTGATGTGCAAGTGGCTGGTCAAACTGTCCAAGAAATTTGGGTCAGGATTAACCAGGTAGGAGGCAGATGCAGCCCTCTCATTTGATCCTGAGTTTCAGAGAAAAATAAGAAAAAGAAGGATAAGAGGAGGAGATAAAGACAAGTAAAAAAATTATTGTAAGTGTTAAAATATTCTTTATTATCTTAGTAGAGATATAAAGAAAATGAAAGAAAGAAAGAAGGAAAATTATATATATATGCCTGTAAATATTGAATCTTTTTTGTTGCCTTGAGAGAAGTCGAAAAGTGAAGAAGAGAAAAGATAGAACTAGGCTGTAATGATTAAATTCCTTCTTATTGCATTCAAAGGAAAAGGAAAAAAAAACAACTAAAAAAGAAGAAGAAAGTAAAAAATGTTTAAATAACATGAAAGAAAATTAAAATTAAAGTTGACTATAATTATCAAAATCTTCCCATTGCCTTGGGGAAAATAGGACATAAAGGAGAAAAAATAAAAATAAAATAAAATTGTTAAAATAAAGAAAAATTAAAAGTATCAGTAGATGGATCCCTAGGATTAGAAATAAGAATCTGAAGTTGTTTTTAGTGATTCAGCTTGTTGGCTTGACATTTTGAAGTGGTATTTTCCACTCAACTCTGACTAGAAGTTTTGGGAGAGATACCCTGGTTCTTTGACAATATTAAGGCTCTGGGGGTGGGGCAGGTAGTACTGCTTCAGGCCTAAAGGAGGATGGCAGCTGTTTTGGGACTGCCCACTGAATTCCAGTCACAGAGAGTGGACCCCTTTGCAGATAAGGGACCCCAGCATCTTCACAGAGACAGAGATCAAGGCTAAGTTATCTAAATTGTATCTAGAGCCCAGCAATGTGGTCCCTGGGTTGTTGGGGTAGGGGGATTCGTGCCCACACTGCTAAGTCACAGGCCCAGCTTGGTAATGGCTTCCCAAAACTGAAGGAAGGAGGCTATGCCTGCAGCACAGCAATCCAGACGTAGGGCTTCAGGGCCCATGGGAATTTTTGCCCCCCAGGACTGACTGTGTGACCACACTCACCAGGCCACATATGCCTATGATCTCCACTCCTCTTCTTCACTCTTTCAAAGTAGGGAAATTGGCTTACATCTCTCCAGAACAAGGTCCTGGCTTCACTCTCCTCACCCAAATGTGCCAGTGCTCTGAGTGAAGAACTTATCAATAAATCTCTGACTCTGGCTGGGTAAAGCCACTAGTCTCCCAAATAAGACGGGCTCCATGCACCCGATAGTTAGTGAAAGAAAACCCCTCTTTCACTATTCTTATCTACTGGTGTCAGCTGGAGCTGCTGTGCACAGGGATCAGGTTCCTCACCAGACCACTCCAGCAGGGAGATGCAGGGGATGGCCAGGTCTCCTTAGAGCCCAGACTGTACCGCGATACCCATGTGCATTCTCTACCTCTGTGCCTCTCACCTACCCTTCCCCTTATCTCCCTATTAACTTCCCTTCCTGCTTCTCCTCTCTACTTGTGGGGTCCCACACAGTCCTTTTGTGTTCTTGCAGCACTGTTTTTGAACTGGGCAGGCTGAATGGCAGCCCCTATGCAACTGTCCTGATTATTGGCTGCCACTCTACCCTATACCCATATTAGTCATAGTTTTCTTTCACTTTTTGGCCCATGGCACCAGTCCACTAGTAGATGGTTACAGATTTGAAAATTATCTAAAAATTATTAAGTTGAATTTACTCACTTTTTTTGGAGGGCATTGTTGAAGTATAAGATTGGTCCCTTATTTTTAGTACATGTTCCATTATATTTCTCTGTAGTGCTACCTTATAGAGACTTCTCAGGAGAAAGAACTTACAACTTACATACTCACTTTTTCTCTGTGGCCATTTCCTACCTCTTAATATAATTATGCACAACTTTTTAAATAGCTGCTCTATAGTAGTCACATATATAATTATACTATAGGGGCTGACCGTAGAGGTGGAATGATGTTTTTTCATTTATATGGTGCCTCAGTATATAAAAAGGTGAAATTACTTGAAGTGATTTTCTCTTTTCCACCCTTGCTTTATAAGCTGGTTTTCATAGGGAAGACCAGTTGGTAGTGAACATTTTTTGTCACCAGGGATCAGTTTCATGGAAGACAGTATTTTCCATGGACTAGGGGGGATGGTTTTGATATGAATTTGCAAGCAGTTTATTTTTGATTATTATAGTTTCTGTGCAGTCAAATCTCTGTGCTAATGGTAACCTGTATTTGCAGCCACTACACAACACAAGCATCCCTGTCTCACCTTCACCTCAGATCATCATTAGAAAACACCAGAGAACATTATCAAGAGTTTTGGAATGTTTCAAGGAATTTGTATTTTACTACCTTTGTTTTATACTTGTTTTGAATTGAGGACCATATCTATATTCAATTTTTTTGTTGTAGGTGTTTAAAGTATTTTAAAATTAAGTAATTAAAATAGTTGAAAATTACTTTGTTAAAATAATTATATATTCAATTTTACTTTTGACCTGTGCTTTGTAGCATATTCCTGTTAAATAAATGTATCATCAGCTTTCAGTGACATTAAGAAATTGTCCCCATTTTAAAAGGGATGCTTCTGTTTTTATGTATTACAGCTGCAGCAGTGGCTGAAGCAATGAAGCTACAGAAGATGAAGCTTATAGCTGTGAATACTCTTCTGGGAAATGGAAGCCAAAAATGGAACCAAATCCAAGCCTGATAATCTTAATTGTAACACTGATGAGTGTCTTTGGGAATCCCAGGGAGTGGAATCTTCTTATGTGTTGTGGGGCAGAAGAGGGGAGGGGCAAATAATACAGAGGTGAAAAAAATGCATGCATATTTTAAGAAAGGAAAAATTGTATTAAATTTGTAATATTCAAGTCATGTTTGACTTATGCAATTGCAAGAGATGTTCAATGTGACTTGTATTCATCTTTTTTTACCTCTTTATGTTGAGTATAATAGTACAGTTATTTCACTGTCTTAAAATATGTATGGATTTTTGGCATTCTCTACATGCATACCTTGATTATAAGCAGTTACTCAAGAATAATGTTTATCACTATTGCCTTTTTAAATAAAAAAATATTTTGAAGTGATCTTATGTTAAATTTTACCCTGAAATTAGAAAACCATTAAAGGTCAGAGTCTCATTTTGGAAGCATTTAGTTATTTTCATTATTTTATTGCAATATAATTAAATTTGAATTCTCATAAGTCTAGCCATTGTTCTCTTTGCCTGCCAAAGGTTGCTCCATTCCAGCTTCATCCCAGGTTTTTCACTCCATCCTTCTTTAAACAAATTACCACTGAAAGGAAATTCTGAGAATTCAGGTTGGTTGAGCTTTAATGTTTTCAGCAAAAGTATGAACACCTTGTAAAAATGAAAGTGCTGGCATATTCCAGGCATTATCAATAGGAGCTAAAGAAAAAAAGTATAAAAAGGAGCAGGTAAAGAAGGAAAGGAAAGATGACTATGGAGTAAAATTTCCTCTCATTCTACTTGTTTTTTTCTTTTGTACCCTATGATAATTGTCATATAATGATCATACACCCTTCAGATCTCTTTTGGAATTAGATAAGATTATAATTATCAACATATACGAATGGATGGATCGATGAATAAATAAGATTTGATTTTAGTGGAGAAACATAAGGAGAAATTAAACATGATCTTTGTATTCACAGGTTTACAAGCTAATTTTGAAGGTAAAATTAATATAATGTTACATAATGCGATAGGTAGATTGATAGCTGCCTTACATTGCCACTAAGTTTCTAGAAGTTTAAGCATGGTGGGGTTTTATTTTTCAAGCAAGTGGGAAAGGGAATTAATTAAAGAGGGAAATTATTAAATCAAATTGATAGATTTACTCTGACTTTAAAACAGTGTAGATATTGTCATTTAAAATTACTGTGAGGAGAGGAGCCAAGATGGCGATCTGTACCCAGCTTTCTGCAGATGCTCCTGTCCAGAAGGAGAGTTAAAGGACAGAAAGCTAGCGAGAAAGCCAACAGTTTGGAGCTGAACCAAGAGACAAGGTTGAGGAACGCACATCAACCCTGCTGGAGCGACCTGCGACCCCAAGGATACAAATAAAAGGTACAGAGCACATCACCAAGTGGATGGGAGTCCCCTCCTCCAAGAGAACAGCTCGCAGTATACGCCATACCTCCATACAAACAAGCAAGCAGAGTTCAGATGTCCTCCCACTCTACCTCATGGGAGAGACTCTCTAAAAACTGGACCTCCTTCCCCTGTGCCGCGGCACTCTCCTTCCAGGCATAAAGCAGTATAAAACAGTATATATACTCTACCTGCAAGTTTGAACTCCCGGCACTCACCTCCAATCTCACCCTGAGGTCTGGAGGTCTGTCCCCCATGGAGTCCAGATTCTTGAACACTTTCTCGAGGGGTGTGGACAGGGCGTGGGTTGCCGCTGGTCTGTGCTGTTCTCCTGGCTCAGGAGCAGTGAGAGAGTGAGCCGAAAAGCGGCTGGCCGAAAAACAGCCGGCTGAAGCGGCCCAAAGCTTTGATAAATTTTGGCCACACCTGGCTCTTAGGGGATGACAGCTGAGACAAAGGGCTGAAGCTTACAGACTAAGTCAGGACTATTAGCAGCCCAGCGTCTCCTCCACAAGGCAGAAATTCTACGAACTTGTTCTGTTTTATCAGCTTTTTCATCTACTTTACATCAATCAGGGACAGGGCTGGAACTGAGTGAATTGCCCCAGCCCCCATCAAGTACCCAGGTTGTCAGGCCTCACCTCCTCCCCTGCCAACACCGACATAACCGGTGGACTGGCTGAGGAGCCACAGAGCCCGGTGTGACCTAGGCAGGTGCAAACCTCTAGAGCATCTGCTCATTGGAGGGAACTGGACCACAGCACTGCAGGGTTACCAGGGACTGGGTGCGACAGAGGGGCAAGGTGGGAAAAGAGGCATCAACCTTCCCAGGCTAATTTACTGGATTGGGGGGGCCCTCCTGAGCCCACAGAACACTGGAGTGAGTTATACTAAAGTTGCCAGCAGACTTCAGCTGTCTAGTTGCCAGAGACTTTTCAACTTTTTGATTTGAGGTTGATACAGGCTGGGACAATTGATTGGTATCTCTTTAACTGGGCCAATCACCCGAGGACTTTCCAACGTTGTACACAGGGTGTATGGTAGTGGGAAGGCTCTATTTTCCTTCCCAAGTGTTGTGGAATTGTGGGAGAATACTCACAGAGGGGCTGCTTTGCTTAACCTGGCCCTCAGGGGATGAAATCTGAGATAAAGGGCTGGAACTCACAGACAGAGTAAAACCCATTTGCAGCCCCAGTCTGATCAGGGAAAATAGCCTTGACAGAAACAAATTCTGCGAACTTGTTCTGTTCCAGCAGCAACATCAATCAGGGACAGGACTGGAACTGAGTGAAACGCCCCAGCTCCTGTTAAGTACCCAGGTTGTCAGGCCTCACATCCCCCTGCCAAACAGTGACAGGGAGTAGCGGACTGGTTGTGGAGCCATAGACCTCACTGTGACCCAGGCAGGCACAAACTTGTAGAGCATCAGCTCATTGGAGGAAACTGATCACAACTGTTACCACTGACTGGGTGTGACAGAGGGGCAAGGTTGGGAAGGAGGCATCAACCTTCCCAGACTAATTTACTGGCTGGGGGGGGTGCCCTCCTCAGCTCACAGAGCATCAAGAGCTTCCAAGAGCATACAAGAGCTTCCAGTGGGTCCCTGCTATCTAGTTGCCAGAGACAATTTTAACTCTTCCATTTGAGATCGGTGCTGGATAGGATAATTCATTAGGACCTCTTCAGTTGGGCTAATCACCCGAGGACTTTCCAAAGTGGTACCCTGGGTGTGTGGTAGTCAGAAGGTTTGATTTGACTTTTTCAATTGTTCCCTGTAGGGAGCGCGGTGACTTAACTCTGGTATTCCTTCACAGCTCAGATTTCAATCCAGAGTAACAGATTCTCTAGGGTAAGACAAAGATCAACTGAAAATAAGACAGAGCCACTTAACCTCACCACACCAAGAAGGTCCTCAGTTTTGCAAGCAGTGGCAAAACTCTAGGGGAAAAGGTACAGACGCCAGCCCAAGCTTTTAAGCAAAGAACTGGTCAATCACTACTACTAGAACTCCCAGCCCAAATTGTCCTTATCTACTCATCTAGCCAAA